>CAJNDS010002412.1:0-31785 GCA_905221605.1 Symbiodinium natans
CGTCTAATAATATTCTCCTGACACAATTGAAAGATAAAAAAAGAAGAACAATCGTATTCAGAATCATGTAATCCCGGGCTCATCAATACAACAAGTTTTGGGTCACACCCGCACCCAAGTCGAATGGTTTGGAATCTAAAAATCATTCATTGGAAACATAATTATCGAAAACGACACTTTTTAATGGTCCATACACCCTAAACCCCCAATCCAAAACCCCGATAGAGCGCCGCAGGTTTTCTCCGCTGCCGCGAGGCGCGTGCCAGGTGCTGGCGACTGCCGGCTACTCGACGCGTCTGGTTTAAGCTTCAGGATTTAGGGTTCAGGGTGTAGGATTTAGGGTTTCGGGCTACGTAGGCTCGAAAAACTCTAAGTCATAAGGCTTTCAAATCCTCGAACCTCCAAAACACCTCAGACAAACCTCAAACCCTAAACTCAGCTCCCCGGAATATCAACATGTATGCGCGTGGTCTTCGATGCTCAAGCACCCGGGAGGGTAGTCCCGAGATTAGCTTTTTTGTGTTCGGGGACTTTGGTTGGTTGGGGGAACCTCATAATCCCCAATGTTTCCCAAGACCGCAACTGGTATTGTCTAGCTTTGATCCCATCACTCTTCTATGCAGAACTCTTCTATGCAAAACTCTTATATGCAGTATCTAGCCTTCAAACGTTGTAACTACCCTGCCGTAAGTACGGCTGCTGGTGACAGTACACCTCGGCCAACGGGTGCAGCACGAAGAAAATCACAACAAACCATAGGCCCTCCACCCTAAACTCTACACACTACACCTCCAAACCCTAATTCCTCAAATGCAGTGCCACTGGCGCGTAGAACCATGGGCCTTCATCAAACACCTCTAAACTCTAAGCCCTAAAGCCTAAACCCTAAAGGCTGCAAAATCCTAGATCATCAAGTGGTCAAGAGAATCGGGACGCTCCGAGCAGAGAGCTTTAGCATGTGTCTCAAACCTCGAAGGCCCAGCTATCAGAAACTCAGGGAGCCGATGGTGAGGGGTTAGGGGTAAGGGGTAAGGGTTTAGGGTTTAGGGTCTAGAGGGTCACTGCTCTAGCATTCATTCCAGGCTTAGAAAAAAACCACCCGCCCAAAGAATCCCATAACATTAAGAACATAAAAGGTTCTCATCCTGCCCTAAACCCTGAGGCCCTAAACCCTGAATCCCTAAACCCTGAAGCCCTAAACCCTGAATCTGACCCCAATGTTCGGGCGATTTCGGCCAGGCCGAAACATTGGTGCCCCCAATGTTCAGGCGATTTCGGCCAATTTGACCCCAATGTTCGGGCGATTTCGGCCAATCTGACCCCAATGCTCGGGCGATTCCGGCCAATCTGACCCCAATGTTCGGGCGATTTCGGCCAGGCGATCTTTCGGCCAGGCCGAAATCGCCTGAACATTGGGGTCAGATTGGCCGGAATCGCTCGAACATTGGGGTCAGACTGGCCGAAATCGCCCGAACATTGGGGTCAGATTGGCCGGAATCGCCCCAACATTGGGGTCAGATTGGCCGAAATCGCCCGAACATTGGGGGGCAGTTTGGCCGAAATCGCCCGAAGGTTTAAATAAATAAATAAATAAATAAATAAATATATATATATATATACGTGATAGAGAGGGTTTAGGGTTTAGGGTTTAGGGTTTAGGGTTTAGGGTTTAGGGTTTAGGGTTACGATGTAGAGTCTGGGGTCCCTGCGATCGTTGCTGAAGGTCTTCGGCTTCAAGAGTAGTGGATAAGGGATTTCCGCTCTTTTTGGCTTCAAGGTTTGTGGTTTCGCAGACCCCTCCCTAAACACTAGAATCATAAACGCTAAATCCTAAACCCTATCTCAACCCTGAAAAGCTTTCCAGGGGGTAGGCTTCTACCACAGCACCATGTCTCTTAAGCATCTTCTGTTATCAGCCCTAAACCCTAAACCCTAAACCCTAAACCCTAAACCCTAAGCCATAAACCCTAAACCCTAAACCCTAAACCCTAAACCCTAAACCCTAAACCCTAAACCCTAAACCCTAAACCCTAACCTAAACCCTAAACCCCAAACCTAGATTCAGGTACTTCATGGGTGATAGTGTTGGGTTCAAGGTTTACGATGTTGGGTTTCAGGCACAGGGGTGCAACAAAAACAGAGGGAACGAACTGGGCTTAAGAGCACGACCCCCCCTCCCGGTGAACAACTGAAGGGCTGGATTTCTCGTTTCAGGCCTTCCTGGCACCCAGCAGGTTTTTACTTCAAGATTTTGAGTGGCTAGATTTCAGCGGGGGCGGGACTGAAGCAAGTTCTTGAGGCGCCAGCCACTACTTTCGCGACATGTGGACCAAGGGTTGCCTGACTGAGATGCTTCTTTGTGCAGGCTGTCACTGTATCTTTGATTCCTAAACCCTATAATCTTTCAACACTCCGCAACCTGACGCCCAGACCTTCAGCACACTTCTGAAGCTCTAAACCCTAAACCCTAAACCCTAAACCCTAAGCCCTAAACCCTAATAAGGCCTACTTGGGGGGAGGCTCAGGTCGGCTGTTCCCCGTCCCTAGATCTGGGCCCTCACCTGCAGCGCGAAGGCTCTGTCTCATGTGGCCAAAATCTGCAACAGCTAGTCCGAATTGAAAAAAACTATTACAATTCGAGGGAAGTGAGAGGAGCTGCTGTTGTTGTGAAACCTGCGACCCCGCCGCCGACTAAACCTTACGCAGTTCTCTGCCCTCAGCCCGTCTTCTGGCAATTATGAGGCACAGTCACTGGGGTTTAGGGTTTAGGGTTTAGGGTTCAGGGTTTATGGTTTTGGGGTTTAGGGTTTGGCTCATGACATGGGATTTAGAAAGGATGCGGGTTCTGTGCTGTTGTGTAAGGTTCGGGCCTGTGAGCCTCATCGCCCCAGAGTCTGCATGCGCCTGACATGTCAGCTTGCCTTTGTGGGGCTTACAGGGTGGGGCCCCTATACTAACTGTAGTTAAGGGACTTATAACCTAACTTAGGGTCCTTATAACCCAATTTAGGGCCCTTATAACTCTACTTATAACTAGGGGGCCCCACCCTGTAGAGTTTAGGGTGAGGGGGTGGAGGGTTTAGGGTTTGGGGTTTAGGGTTTAGGGCTCCCCAATCTGAATATGGACAAAGCAACCCAACAAAGCGATCTCAGAGGGCAGCGAATAATTCCCCTGGTGCTTGCCCCTCCCAACACATCGTGGAACACAACGTCCAGCTCCATAGGCTCAAAACTGCCACTGCCATGGTCGGAAACAGCCGGGGGGGGCTTCTATTCCGATCGAGACGACATCAACCTGCACCTGCTTCCTGTAGTGACGTGGGCCAGCACTTCAACACGAACCGATTCCTGACAGGAGCCGTGATGTCGAGGCAGCCGCAGCAAACCCTAAACCCTGTGCCTTCCCAAAGAAACCCTCCTACCCTAAAACTTGGACCTCGTGAAGTCACTCACCCGACTAGTATCCTGACACGATGACAGCCGAATCGGAAGAGCTCAGCGCAAAGACAGAGAGGAGGGTCGAACAACTCACTGATTGGGTTTAGGTCCTAAGTTTAGGGTTCAGGGTTCAGGATTTAGGGTTCAGGGTTTAGGGTTTAGGGCTATCCTTAACATCTTCTGACAGGTGGAAGGCCAGCATGCCAAGCGTGGGCTCCACTAGAAGTATCAATCAGAACTACTGTGTTCAATGAAGTTCCCTCAACACTTGCTGTTGAAAGTGGTTGAAACGGGAACCGGGCCCCTAGATCAAGAGGAAAGACAACCTGTCGTTCCCGCTACGATGGCTTAGTTGTCCTTACTTTCTCTAGCCGATGGTCTATACCCCCAAAAGCCCTCTGTCAGCGAAAGATGCAAATCCCGCGCCCCGAGTGACCCCCTCCGTCTGTCCTTGCGCCCAACTCTTGCGACGTTACACCTGGATTTTGTTTGCCAGAGTTGACGAGCGCCCAGCGCAGGTTTGCGCAGGGGGCCGTCCATTTGAAACATATTCCTCACCCGACTACACAGCGGTGGACAGGTGCAGTTTTGCACAGGTAGTGTAGGCTACTAGGCCGTGGATGGGGGATTGCACTTGTCCGTGGACGGGGGATGAACCTACCAGAGCCTCAAGCACCAAACTCTGTAAACCCTAGAAAACCCAATAAACCCTACAAACCAAAATACCTAAAGCCCCAAAACCCCCGAAGCCCTATAAAACCCCATGAACCCTATACACCCTGTGGAAGGCCCTCGCAACCCTGGACCTTCAGCCCATCCCCCCGCCCCCGCCCCCAAACCTACCTGATGTCAACAAACACCAGTCTTTGGGGGGGGGGGGGGGGGTAAGGGTTAGCGGTTAGGGTTGAATTAGAGCCCAAAAAACCCTAAACCCTAATCCCTAAACCAGGGTTAGGCTTAGGGTTGAGGTTCAGAGTGTTGTGGCAGAGGTCTGCGGCTTCAGGACATTAATCGCCACAAGTAAGGCCCGGTTCTGACCAAGTTGTCTAAAGCTACACCTCAACCCTAAACCCTAAACCCCAAAACCTAAACCCTAAACTCCTAAACCCTGAACCCTAAACCATCTGCACGACCTTTTGGGTTTAGGGTTTAGGGGTTTGGGGGTTTAGGGGTTTAGGGGTTCAGGGGTTTAGAGGTTCAGGGGTTTAGGCACTGAAGCATCTTCGAAGCACGCCCACCGCTCTAGTACCCGGCTTAAAAGCAGGGGATTGGGAGCAGCCCTCGTCAAACACCAGTCAGCAGCTGGCGAAGGTTGCTGGTTCCAAAGGGCCCAAGGCACCTAAACCCTAAACCCTAAGCCCTAAACAATAAACCCTAAACCCTAAACCCTGAGCCCTAAACCCTAAACCCTAAACCCTAAACACTGTCTTCACACCACATCTCCAGCTTCAACGCGCTGCTGAGTCGAAAACCTCCGATCTGCGGTGAGCTTGGGGATTGGGCTTTTCTTTATAGGCTATCTCTCGGGGTGTGCCCCCTTCTACTAACAGTCCTCAATAGGGATTCTAATAGAACCCTCACCCTGCGGCCTACTCTGGGTCCTATAGCTAAGGTTTCAGGTATGCAAGCGTAGTGCCTTCCGCAACACCTGGGCTCCCTTGGAATGCATGGCTGTAAAAGCCTCTATCGAACTAGCACTTCACGTCCTGGCTGCAGACTTTCTTGCTTCCTGGAACGAAAGGCATCCGCGTTAGGGCCTGGGGCAAGGGTTGCAGGTCTCACCAGAAAACCCCAGATTCCTTAGCAACCTAGAGATCTAAAGCGAACCCCTTCTCGTTGAAGAACACACGAACCCTTCTTCAGCAGCATGGGCAAACCCTAGACTCCCAACCTCGAAACCCAGAATCCCTAACCCTAGGCCCTAGACAAAAAACCCCAAACCCCAAACCCCAAACCCTAAACCCTAAACCCTAAATGATAAACCCTAAGAACCCTCGCTTCGGGAATCCATAGCTTCCCCCGGCCTTAAAGCGATCAAAGGGTTCTGGAGAAAGACAGGTCCAGGGATTTGAGATTAGGGTGCTTCTAGGGTTTAGGAGTTGAGGAGTTGAGGAGTTGAGGAGTTGAGGAGTTGAGGAGTTGAGGAGTTGAGGGTTTAGGGTGTAGGCCTCACCCTCAACCCTGAATAGTCTATGCATGCAACATAAGATTATATGTATATATATATATATCTGTATTTATGTATACATATATATATATGTATATATATATATATACATGTGTATGTGTGTATACTCAAGAAGAATGTAGCACAACTCTCAACCCGACAGCCTCGGGAATTCTGGCTTTTGGGTTCAGGGCTTCGATTGCCCGGCAGGGGTGTACGCGGCTCTTAGCTGAGCATGCAGTCAGGTTTTCAAATTTGGAACCTGGGCAACGCATGACACGGGCCAAGCGTTGGTAAGTGGCTGCCTCTTTTCTGCATCTTCTGCCTTCATGGACAACACTAAGATTCATGCTGAGGGATATCATCCAGGACTAAGATGCCATGTCTAGAAAAGGGCCTGGGCTCGATATGAAACGCTTCAGAGTTGAGCGCGCAGGATTAGTGCGCCGGATGGAGATGGCACTATAAAGGTAGGCCGACTGCCCCACGGAGCAAGTGCCCCCTGCTCCCTCCTTTCAGGACCACTTAGCGTCGAAGGTGCCAAAAGAATCGGTTCAGGGTTTAGGGTTTAGGGTTTAGGCTTTAGGGTAATTGATTAGACTCGAAACCCTAACCCATTCATAAGGAGCTGTAGCTTCGCTTTCGTATCTCAGCGGGAAAGTGCCGACATCAGTTCGTAAACAGAAACAGGGTCCCAACTTAGGACTCAATTCAAAATGGGCCTCACCCTAAAGCCCCACACCTTGAATCCCAGGACTTGTAGGTTTAGCAGATGTTGGGATCATCTCTTCCACGCCCTTCTAACCGCTCCAACATCGGGACCCAATTCCAGGTATGCTGTATATGTCCGTGTAAGGGGGGAACCATTCATGAGCTCTCTGTTTGCAGAATAGGGAATTCCGTGTTCCTTCTGTGAGGGTATCTAAATCCTAAAGCCCTAAACCCTAGACCCTAGACTCTAAACCCTAAACCCTAAACCCTAAACCCTACACTCTTACGTCTTGGTCGAGGGCCCTATCATCCGGGAGGGGCGAGGGGGGGATTCACTGGCCACTCCTGTCACCGGACCTGCCTCTTGCCCAAACTGGAGTTAAGGGTTTAGGGTTTAGGGTTTAGGGTTTAGGGTTTAGGGAAATTCTGGCGAGTGCATGGATGAGCTTGCGGGTGTCGCACCAGATGATTCAGAAAGTCTTGGTTGCAGGAACTGGGGTATTGGAGTTTAAAGCTAAAGGCATCTGTGAACACGAGGCAAGCTGGATGCAAGCCCCACAGAAATGGAGTCGCGGCGAGGCAAAGGCAGGAGGGCTTCTAAAACCACCATCTCGCAACTTTAAATTGCCCTTGGCGAGAGGCAAAGCTTCGCTTGGGCAAAGCGGGTAGATCAGGGGTGACGGACGAGGTAACCCAAAAACCCCCACTATGCTGAGGGTGCCCATTTCGGTATCTGGCGTGGTATGGCAACAGGTGCCCCAAACCCTAAACCCTAAACCCTAAACCCTAAACCCTAAACCCTAAACCCTAAACCCTAAACCCTAAACCCTAAACCCTAAACCCTAAACCCTAAACTGGTTTTTAACCTTCCGGAGCCTATTCCTCAACAAGGTCCTCTGAAAGTGCACAGTAGGGACCGCCAGTCGCCATGCCGGGGTTTTAGGGCCTTTGGGGGTTTCAGGGTTTGAGGGTTTGAGGGTCTTAGGGGTTTTAGGGCCTTTGGGGGTTTGAGGGTTTGAGGGTTTTGGGGTTTAGGGTTTTAAGGGCTTTGGGGGCTTGAGGGGTTTTGGGGTTTTAGGGTTGTAGGGCTTTGGGGTTTTAGGGTTTTAGGGTTCTAGGGTTTTAGGGTGAGTTTTAGGGTTTTTAGGGCCTTAGGGGTTTGAGGGTTTAAGGGTTCTAGGGTTTGAGGGCTTTAGGGTTTTCAGGGCTTCAGGGCTTTAGAGTTTTTAGGGGTTAGGGTTTTAGGGCTTTAGAGTTTTAAGGGTTAGGGTCTTAGGGTTTTAGGGTTTTAGGGTTTGTAGGGCTTTAGGGGTTTGAGGGTTTGAGAGGTTTGAGGGCCTTCGGGTTTAGACAAGAGCGACGGCGTTGAGTGGGGTTGATACTTTTAGCAGGCTCTTGCGTTTTAGGGTTTAAGGTTTAGTTTTGAGGTTTGTTGGTTGGCGTTAGGCTTTAAGGCGAAGAAACGCATGAGAGCTATGAGCAGGTGTTTGCCCTCTCATTCCGACCTCCCCCCAGATTCCCGAAACCCTAAGTGCTCTCGTGGTGGGACAGCAGCTTCAAATGGTGCTGATCTCCTCATCAGTGGAGTGGCGTCCCGAAGAAAACACTCGAGGGAGACGTTGCAAGAAGACTCACGAAGACACCAACATGCAGCTTCTAGGGAAGACATCGGGTTTCAACTCAATCTTGTGGGCTTTAGGGTTTAGGGTTTAGGGTTTAGGGTTTAGGGTTTAGGGTTTAGGGTTTCGGGTTCGGGTCAGCAAGTGAGGGATCAGAGCTTAGGACCCTGGACTGGTCGGGGTATCCCATGAGGGTGTTCAGGGCAGGTGATCGGCTACGTGTATAGGTTTAGGGTTTAGGGTTTAGGGTTTAGGGTTTAGGGTTTGGGGTTTGGGGTTTGGGGTTTGGGGTTTGGGGTTTGGGGTTTGGGGTTAGGGGTTTAGGGTTTAGGGTTGTGTAGCTGTTGATGCAGAGCTTTTGGAAGTTGCGCCTCTTGTGAGTGCCGCTTAGGCCCTGATCGGTTCAGCTGCAAGGGCTCTCAGGATTCCACAAGCCTTAGGGTCTAGGGTCAATTCGGGCTTAGGGTTTATAGGGTTTAAACCCTGAAACCCCATCACAACCTCTGAATTCCGACCGATCTGATGCAACGCCTCCTGGATCAGTGGTTTGGAGCTTCCTCCTGGGGGGGGGGATATCCTGAAACGAGGCTTCGACAATCAGCGATAGAACACAGTGAGTCCTGTCATCAATTTCGCCGAGGTATCCTAAACCCTAAACCCCAAACCCTCCACCCTAACCCCAAAAGGGTCTAGGGTTATGGATTGCGGCCAGGGCTAAGGCTGATTGGTTAGGGTAGCAAAGTCAGCACCCCTAATCCCTGCACCCTAAACCCTTTTGAATACGAAATACGATTGATACATCATATGATGTATACAATATTCAACATCCGACACTACATCTAAGTAAACAATGAGAAACATGAAAATAAACAAAATAAATAAATAAATAAATAAATAAATATATATATATATAGATATTATACATCCTGAATCTTGCACTGTCCCTCATCCTTCACCTCCTTTGAGCTTGCGGGGGATCGTGACCTTAGGGGGGTCGTTCAACAGTGAGCCTGGGGTCTATCGCTCTTCTGGTTCCCGAAACCCGAAACCCGAAACCCGAAACCCGAAACCCGAAACCCTAAGCCCTAAACCCTAACCATGCAACACCCGTGTTTAGGGTTCAGGGTTTCAGGGTGTTAACGGTTTCAGGCCTTGCGGCTGTAGGGTTTAGGCTTCATCCAACTACCAGAAACCCAGCCTCACAGGCTGAGCCAAGTTGGGGTTCGAAACTACAACCCCCTCCCCCCCCCCTCCCCCTTCAAAAAGGAGGCCTGATTCCTGTAATCCTTGAAATCTACTGCCTCAGGATTGTCTTCAGGGATCGTCCATGAGCTCGGAACGCTTCCGAGCCTGGCCAAAACATTTGTGGGGGTGTTGGAAGCGTAACAAGAGCTTTGCAGGCGTAAGATTAACAGCTTAAGGGTGAGGAAGGTTGCATATTCGGCCTGGAGCCCGTTGCAATTCGGCCCTGGCCCTTGGGTTTAGGGGGAACCCTGAACCCTACAAACCCAAATCCTTGAATTCTAAACCCCTTAAACCCCGAAACCTAAACACTATTCCTTAAACCCTAAACTCTAAACCCTATACCCCTCAACCCTAAACCTTAATAGCCCGAAAACCGTGAAGCCCCAAGTCCCGAACCCCGAAACCTAAACCCTAAAAGCCCCTAAACCCTAAACCCTAAACCCTAAACCCTAAACCCTAAACCCTAAACCCTAAACCCTAAACCCTAAACCCTAAACCCTAAACCCTAAACGCCCTGAAGCCCTGAAACCCAAAGTCTGGTCTAGCTGATGAGCCTTTGCGAGGCACGGTGTTTCTACAGCCCCACCGAAACACGGCAATACACCAAAGTTCAAGGGTACAGGGGTTTAGGGTTTAGGGTTTAGGGTTTAGGGTTAAGGGTTTAGGGTTTAGGGTTTAGGGTTTAGGGGGGTCCACAATTTCATTGTTTGGGGTTTTGGGCTTCGCGCAAAGGGGCCCACAGGTTTACAGGTGTTCGGACGTGCGCCTCGAACAGCAAGGCTGCACAGGGTTTAGGGTTCAGGGATCCGGGTTTAGGGTTTAGGGTTTAGGGTTTAGGGTTTAGGGTTTAGGGTTTAGGGTTTAGGGTTTAGGGTTTAAATGCCAACCGCAAGTACATGCCCCATTGGCCTTAAATCGTTTGCTGCCTGAAAGGCAGTCCTCCCCGTTCCTGCGAGGATCTGGCGGTTTTGCGAGCTCTACAGGTAAAAGGATAAGCTCACCTAAGCCCCGAAACCATCCCTTTTGCCTCACCCCAAAGGTTAAAACTCGGATTCCCAAATAAGTCCGAACCTACCTTTATCCCTCTGGATCTTAATGGGGGATGGGGGAATGGGGGCCCTCTATTTTCACCTTTTAAGGGATTATATAGGGCCCCAAATTCCCTGATTCCCTACTAAGAACCAGCCAGCAATGAAACCTTGCACCGTAAGCTGGTCCCAGGCCCAGGCCCCCAGGACACAAAGCATTGGGGTCTAATTAAGGCTTCTATACTAGTTCATGGTTGGGATAGGATTAAAAACTGTAACTTCTTGAGTCTACGTACCCTTAACATGTCATATGTTAACCCACTCTGACAAAGTTTACTTCAGAATTTGGTTAAGAGAGCGGCTTGGGAGTTCAGGGTCTTCGGGCTTTGGAAGGTTCATGATAAAAAGGGGGGCGGGGTGGGTGGGGGTGAGGGGGAGGGCAGCTTAGTCCATGGGTGGCCCAACACCTAAAGGTAACCTATTTTCTGTCTTCGTGCTGTTTGCGTCGTAAGCCGACCCCCTTTTCCTCGGTCACCGAGCTTGTCCCCAAGTACTCGCTTCATTTGAGCACTTAGAGCTCCAAGCCTCAAGTGCTCCAAATGGCAACACATTTACTCTCAAGCATCCCTAAACCCTAAACCCTAAACCCTAAACCCTAAACCCTAAACCCTAAACCCTAAACCCTAAACCCTATTCTGTACATACTTGGAATGGCCTGGGTTTCCACCTGGCTTGGGTGGAGACGTCTGCCGCACATTGCCTTTGTGTGCACAGTCCGGGCCTGCTCTCGTGTTTGTTGAACATGAAGGGTTTAGGGTTTAGGGTTTAGGGTTTAGGGTTTAGGGTTTAGGGTTCTTTGGACGCTTGGCGGCACTTTGTCCAGGAATCCCCCGCTCGAACCTTCCGCGGAGAGCGGCGATGACGTCTCTAGAGCCGCTCTGCGATGCTAAACCTTCAGCCCGCCAGAAGGGTTCCCTTGTCCCTTATTGCTACAAGTACCCAAACATTGCCTTACTAGAGGATGTTTTTGGGGCACAGAAGCTCCCAGATTAGATTTTGTGAGGAGGTCTTGGGTCAGGCCTGAATCCTAATCGGTCCTCCACTTCTTTCGCGATCTGGTCCAGCACCGAAAGCAAGACCGGGCTCACGTTCAAACTGAAGGTGACCTGTGGCGCCGGGCTTTGAGACAGCAGGGCTCGTGGTTCCGGGTGATCTTGGGGTCATTCGGGGTGATTAGGGTGGGTTTAGGGTTTAGGGTTTAGGGTTTAGGGTTTAGGGTTTGGGGTTTAGGGTTTAGGGTTTAGGGTTTAGGGCTTAGGGTGCGCCTGAAGCCGACCCAGCACGCCGGAATAAACCCCAAGAACGCACCTGCTGGAACTGCCAAGCTTCGCCGTGCTTGGTGCCCTCAACCTCAAAGCTCTACAGAACATCTCTGGCGCCCACGACCTCGAACCTCTAGATCCCTTGGACCAGAAGTCCCTCAACCCCAACCGGGCTCGAAACCCTCAAATGCAGACACCCTCCTGAAACCCTAAACCCTAAACCTAAACCCTAAACCCTAAACCCTAAACCCCCAAGCTCTAAATCCCAGATCGCCTCCGGTGCGCCTTTGTCCAACACCTTGCCACCTTCGTCCTGAGGAGGACCGCGATGGGTTTCTACATACTTGGAATAAACCCTAAACCCTAAACCCTAAACCCTAATGGGGGGGGGGGGTATGGGAAGAAGGATGTTCCAACTTTGTGGACTTTGCCTTGTCTGCACTTAGTAGGCTACACACTTTTAGCTGCCTGGTCAAGAAACCCAGTAAACCCCAAAAGGCTAAGGATCTAAAGTTACTGTAAAGCACCGCAGAGTTACTGTAGGGCTTGAGATGGGTGAGCCGTGGGCTTCTGGGGCAATTTCTGCTTGGGGGTCGCGGGGTTGCGGAGCATAGAAGTGCCCCGAGCATCTGCTTGGGTTTAGGATTTAGGGTTTAGGGTTTAGGATTTAGAAATTAGGGTTTAGGGTTTAGGGTTTAAGGTTGCTAGTGGCATGTGAGACCGCCGATGGGCATCTCAGCTTCCATGCGAACACCCTACACTCTACACCCTAAACCCAACAAATCTTGTCTCCAGAGTTTGGGGTTTTCGGGGTTGGGCTACCCGAAGTTGGGTTCGTGATGGTGGTTACCTTTAGGGTTGGGGGTGGGGTTTAGGTTTCGGGTGTAGGGCGCAGTTGGGATTAGGCAGCGCCCGATGGGCGGTTACCAAAAACATGGGGTTTACTTAGGGTTTAGGCTTTAGGGTTTAGGGTTTAGGGTTCAGTTGCCAAAAACATGGGGGAGGGGGGGGGGGGGGGGGGGGTTGTACAGAGACTGTCAAGGGATGATATTGGTGCGGGAGGGAGTGGTCCCCTGAAATTCCTAAACCAGGGATTGCATAGTCGGCCTTCGTCTCAACCGTAATGGCGTCTTTTGCCTTCGGAGGCGAAAACCTGACAGGAGTCAATCAGAATAAGGACAGCTTGGCTACCCCAGCCCTTCAAAAGTCCTATGGTCAGTTCTCAAAAGTATGGTCCTTTCTTGGATACCCTCACTACTGGTGGCCGCCTGATACTGGTAAAAAGGAACATTAACTTACCATAAGGTGGTCTTCGAGAAGGGGATAGAGGCAGGGAGCTCACCCACCGGGCCCCCCACAGTCCAAACCCACTCAAACATTCAGCTCGATTGCTTTTGGTATTTGGGGATCGCACCCCTCAAACCTGAAACCGCTTTTGACAAATCATGCCGCGTCGGAGCCGGTGTGGATGTAAGAATGGGGGCCAGGAAGTTACAGAGATTCTTGCTGAATCCTGAATCGAAGATGCGCAGCCCAAACCCTAAACCCTAAACCCTAAACCCTAAACCCCATAGGATCGAGGGAGGCGACATTTGCCCCCCAAAAAAACAACCCTGCCTCTCGAATCCAGGCACTGCCGAGTACCCTCCCCTCTTCGGCACATCGTCGAAGACTTCGTCCAGAGAGAACCTGAGCGCTTCAGCCGTCTACTTGGGTTTAGGGTTTAGGGTTTAGGGTTTAGGGTTTAGGGTTTAGGGTTTAGGGTTTAGGGTTTAGGGTTTAGGGTTTAGGGTTTAGGGTTTAGGGTTTAGGGTTTGGGGCTCTTCAGCTGTCTACTGCTAGTTGCTTAAAGAAAATGTTCTTTCTTATAAGGGCAGTAGAGGGATTATTTGCATCTTATTTTCTACGGTCTTACGTAAATAGTAGCTGCTGTGGACATTTTGTAAGGGCGTAGATTTTCTACACCTTGATTGGAAGCGTCAGACAAATAGCACTTGTCAGTCTTTCGTGATAAGGAGACAATGGTTTCGGGGTCTGTGGGCTCAGGGTCAGGATGTTGGGTTTAGGGTTTACGGTTTAGGGTTTAGGGTTTAGGGCGAGTCCTGACTCCTTGGAAGACTTGGATTCATGTAGCTGACAGCAAGACTTCAGAACTTCAGCCATGGGGTCATGGAGTTTAGATTCAGGGTTGCACTGACTGTTGCAAACTTACAGCGCTGCTGGGTTTCTACCCTCGGCTGTTGGAACACAATGCAAGTCAGGACAAAGAAAGTCGAATATGATTTTTGCGCCTGTTTGTTGCGAACTCGACTGGATCTTCTGGGCTTGAAAGGAGATAATCCTCAGCGTGCCGCCATCCCCTCCCACGGCCAGTGCGTCGCCGGCTGGGTTCCAGGCAGCACTTGTGACTACCTCGTTCCCGCGCGACACGGATTCGGCCGTGGATGTGGTGGTGCTGGCGATGCGAATCTTTCCGTCGACCGCGCCGGTGGCGACGACGTGCGCAAAGTCGGGGTGAAACGTGCTGGCCCAAATACGGTCCTCGTGCTGTATGGCGCACTCAGGTGAGCCTTGCAGGAGCGATGGGGCATGGTGAAGATTACAGGTGGGCAGCTCTAGTGACGAGGTATCCCAAGCACACTGATAGAAACAGAAACGGAAGAGTCAAATTCAGCAGTAAAGATAGCTAGCACGATGCATGTTGAGAGTATCTGAAGCTTGGAGGACACATAATTGGGACATGAACAGACTGACATAAGCACACTATGAACAGGCATGTTGTAAATCACAACAGTAGTGAAAAGCGGAAGAACAACGAACAAAGTAGCACCTGCTGACATTCGCAGGCATATGTGGCATGGAGATGTACTGATAACATCCTGAACCCTAAAACCATAGACCCGAAGCCCTAAACCCTAAACCCTAAACCCTAAACCGTAGACCCTAAACCCTAAACACTAAACCCTAAACCCTAAACCCTGAACCCTGAAGCAGCAGGGATCGCCTTCTGGATATCTGTCATGGCTCGTGCTGTGATTGGGTTCCCCTTCCCCCGCCTGCGCGGAAGACATGCAGCTTGCCATCATCACACCCGGCAGCCAACCGCTCCTTGGGTGAGGGTTTAGGGTTTAGGGTTTAGGGTTTAGGGTTTAGGGTTTAGGGTTCAGGGTTCAGGGTTTGGGCAGAAGGTCGTTGAACGGTAAGAAGTTAGCAGGACCCTTGCCCGGCTTGGGTAATTCCTCACCTCAAGCCCCCGCGCCTCCTAGGAAATCCCACCAATCAATCCACCAAGAGTACCCTTACAAGCTAGGCTGCCCAGTAACCAAGGCTTAAAAAGGGTGCCCTTTTTTGCTTAAAGGGGTTTATAAGGGAACCTAAACCCCCCAAAAAGGGAATAAGGGTACTACTGGGCCTCCTTACAAGTACCCTAGCAGAAAACGCCACCAGTCAATACGCCGAGAGTACCACCGCCCTCACCCTCCTTCTAAAACCTCAACCCAAAAACCCAATTCCTGTACACTACGTGGGCAAGGTCTGCCTAAAACTGTAGAATTTCAAAACCATTTCTGGTATATGTCTATACTACAAATATGAAATACTCATGTGCGAGCAGCTTTTTTGCTTGGGTGGGGTTCTTGTTCTGTTCAAGTTCGCTTGTTTTTCAAGTCATCGTTCATTGGAATGTCCATCACCTGTCCATCTTGCTTGCTAAACGTTGTGAAACACCCTTAACCCTCGTTGGGTCAGCGCTTTGCTTTCAACAAATCTGCGGACAAAGACTCCCCGCAGCTGCTCCACGCCAGGGACGTCAGCCAGTTTGCCATTTCCAGGGTCCTTGAGACAACTCAGCGAACTCCGGTCCTTTAGGAAACGCAGTAATTGGGCGAACTCCGGTCCTTTTGGGAAACTCAGTGCTGCTATTCTTGGGGGGGGGTATCCTCACTCAAAAACTTCTTCTTCTGCTTCTTCTTGCAAACGCTCCGGCAGCTCGCGCTGTGCGCTGCCGAATGCTTGAAGGTTTACGGCTGACCCTAAACCCTAAACCCCAAACCCTAAACCCTACACCCCAAACCCCAAACCTGAACCCTATTCGTTTGGCCACGAAAGCACATCAGGGGTCTTGTTGCAGCTGGGAGCACAGCTCCACCGTCATTGTGTCGGTGGCCAACACACCTTGAAGACTCACCCCCCTAAGACCCCTAAGCCCTTAAGTAAGACCCCCTAAGCCCCTAAGCCCTTAGGCCCCTAAACAACCCTAGACCCGAAACCCTAAACCCTAAATCCCCAAACCCTAAAACCCTACCCAAGTAAACATAATTCGGGGCGGTTCAGGTCTTGTAGGGAAGGCTTTTCGGTCTTGAGGGCTTCGGTGGCGGGGCCGAGACAGATCCTTAAAGCCAAAGCCTGGATACACTTCAGTACAACCCTAAACCCTAAACCCTAATAAACCCTAAACCCTAAACCCTAAACCCTAAACCCTAAACCCTAAACCCTAAACCCTAAACCCTAAACCCTAAACCCGTGCATGAAGGGGGCTAGGGTTTAGGATTTAGGACTTGAGTGAAGATTCTACTCTTTTGGCTGCCTTAGTCTAACCTGCTAAGCCCCCAAAATCAAAAGGCCAAGGATTCTTCTGTTTAAACTACCTTATGAAAACCTAGTACTGTTGAGCCCTAAAGGCTAAGGATTTTCAAGGTCGCAGCGCAGAACCGAGGAGCAAAGTACAAACACGAGACGAGACTCGACTGTCATCCCGAAAACCTCAACCCTAAACCCTAAACCCTAAACCCTAAACTTATAAACCCTAAACCCTAAACCCTAAACCCTAAACCCTAAACCCTAAACCCTAAACCCTAAACCCTAAACCCTAAACCCTAAACCCTAAACCCTAACTCTCTTTTGCACCCTGACCGCCGAGGCAGCGAACTCCTCTTCAACCCAAGCAAAACCTCAAGCCCACTGCACACATGCAGCCTTAAAGCCCTGAACCCTAAACCCTAAACCCTAAACCCCCGCAACCTTGGCCCTGAGCCCTAAAACCTCGGACGCCAAAACCCATGTCTCCTAGAAGCATTCAGATCCCGTGTCTGGGTTGAACCCTGTGAACCCTATACCCAGGCATCCCCTACTTGTTTGTGGCAAAGTAGGAATGAAGGAATGGGCCCCTAAACCCTAAAAGCCTAAACCCTAAAACCCTAAAACCCTAAACCCTAAACCCTAAACCCTAAACAACAGCAAAATTCTGGTGCCGGGCGGCAAAGCTTGCCATCAGAGCCCCCGAACGCCATCTTTGGACGTTCGGGGCTCCAGGCGAGGCACAAGACCTCACTCTTGGATTCAGGGTTCAGAGCTTAGGGGGGGTAGGGTTTAGGGTTTATGGGGTTTAGGGTTTAGGATCTAGGTTTACGGTTTAGGGATCTCATTAAATGGCTGAGACTAGTCTTCTAAAACCTCCTTGCTCCCTGCCACGCATGCCATGCATGCCCTCGAGCCTAAACACCCTAAACCCTAACCTATCGAGTAAGCTGCAACAGTTCCTGGGCCATTGCCGGTGATTTCCCTCACCCCAAACATAAACAAATTGTGCATCGAGGCGGCATACTTATTGTAGTGAACCCAAACCCGAAGCCCTAAGCCCTAAACCCTAAACCCTAAACCCTTAACCCTACAATCCACCAAAAGAGCCCAGGATTCAGAGATCAACCCCTTCGTGGCATACTGTCAAGTGCAGACGGGATGCAGGACAGCTGTGCGCAAACGTCTCTCTCAGCGCCCGGGTGTTCGCCTTTCAGGTTCTGAACTTCGGAGGGGGTTCAGGGTTCTGGTCACCCCAACCCTAAACCCTAAACCTTAAACCCTAAACCCTAAACCCCAAACCTGGGAGGAAAAAGGGTGCCCTTTTTGGCTTCAAGGGGCTTATGAGGGCACTAAACACCAAACCCTAACAACAAGGGAATAAGGGCCTACTCTGGGTCCTAGACAACCATCCCATGGTTCCGCTTTGCAGATGCCCCTGGACACTCAACCCTAAACCCTAAACCCTAAACCCTAAACCCTACACCCTAAACCCTAAACCCTAAACCCTAAACCCTAAACCCTAACCCCCAAAACCCTAAACCCCAAACCCTCCAAGCCAAGGTGCTGTGAAAATCCGCACCTTGCCATCTTTGGAGCCGGTGGCAACATCCACCTCTCAAGGCAGTCGGGGCCCCTCTGTGGCTTGAGCGGTCTCGGACTATTGCGGTTTCGGATTTAGGGTTTAGGGCTTAGGGCTTAGGGTTAAACCCTTCTGGGAATTCAAGTGCTTGGGGGTTTAGAGTTTAGGGGTCAGCGCTTCAAGCTCGGTTCTTTGTGTGCGGAAACTTCCATGCGTATATTCTGTGGAGCCCACTACGCAACGTATGCTAACTTTGAAGCCGACCATGAACCGGAAAGCCTCCCGAGCCTTAGACACTTTTGGGCTTTGTTGGACAAGGCGCCTAGGAGGGTGCCAAGGGGAAAACTTGAGGCGGTTGAGCGATGAGGCCGTTTCTCCACATTATCGCCTCAATGGGGGAGTACCCCAAATACGTCCACATTTAGTTTACCCTAAACCCTAAACCCTAAACCCTAAACCCTAAACCGTGTGCCTTGGGTTGTGACTTTTAGGCTTCGGGGCTTAGGGTTTCTGATGGACAGGGGCACATCTAGGACTATGAGGGTGCAGCTGAGGACTCGCAGGCCCCGAGAAGTGTTCAGGTTAGGGTTTTTTGGGGCTTTGGGTCGTTTTAGTGTTTGTTTAGGGTCGAGATCGTTCGGAATTCGGATTTCGGGGCTTAGGGTCGTTTTCGAGATTGTGTAGGGCCGCAAACTCAGCCCCTTGCACGCCCCGGAACACTGCCTCGTCAGAGCTCCAGGCAACCACTTGGGCTGTCCATGGGTGCTCCACTGAAGCCTCCGATGGCGTAGGCTGTGAGGCTCGAAAGCCACGAGGCGTGGACAGCGTGGCTTTTAGATAGACATACTCCTACTGAAACTCGTCAGAATCTTGAAATATATACATGTATGATGTTGAGGCCGGCAGATTTCTCAAAAAAAGTTGGGGCAGATGAGGTTCGGAATCCAAAGCTCAATCTTTAACCCCTACACGTCTCCCATCCCTCTCTCCCCCCCCATCGTCGCAAGCCACCTCATCCAACTCGTCCTCCGGCCCGGCGATGAGAATCCTGCCAAGCAGAATCCTAAACCCCAAAACCCTAAGCCCCAAACTAGGAACTGTGAACCCCACACCCTCACAAACTCCTAAACCTATACTCTCAACCTCTTAACGAGCTCCTAAGCCCAGACCTTTTGCCCAAGCTGCACGATCCACATGCGACAGGGGTGTGACATCAACCAAATCCGTACACTTAGCACCGAACGACCCAGTGTTGGGACACTGCTGGAGGAAGAAAGCAACACTCTGGATAATTCCCGTACCGCTGAACCCGAAACCGCCCTAAGACCTAGACCAAAACCCTACAGCCAAATACAGCCGAAATTCAAAAACCCTAAACCCTAAACCCTAAACCCTAAACCCTAAACCCTAAACCCTAAACCCTACACCCTAAACCCTAAACCCTAAACCCTAAACCCTAAACCCTAAACCCTAAACCCTAACTAAACCCTCTAAACTCTACAGGCAGCAGCCTGCGGCTTTTCAGCCACAGCGCGACCCGGCCACTGGCACTGAACGCAGCGCACTCCGCGCCGTGCCTGTGCGCAAGCAGCTTCTGGGTTGGGGGTTTAGGGTTTGGGGTTTAGGGGTTGGGGTTTAGGGTTTGGCGTTTAGGGTTTAGGGCTTGGGGTTCAGGGTTTAGGGTTTGGAGCTTCAAGTTAACAACGTCGGGAGCATTTTCGGGGGTTTGAGGGTTTTGGGGTTCAGGGTTTTGGGCTTAGGGGCTTAGGGAATCGCCTAAGTACGTCTTCAGCCGTTTAGGGTTTTAGGGTTCTAGAGGTCTAGAGTTTAGCTCGTGGAAGACTTGTTGCTTCATGTGTCTTTGACCAGGGGTTATGCTGGGGGCAAGTGCTATGAGCGGGGTATAAGGGGGGCATAAGGCGGTTGTTATAAGTATAAGGGGGGCGAAGCCCTAGTCTTACCGTGGGGGGGGGGGGGGGTAAAAGGGGGGCAGAAGGGTTTCGTGGGGGAAAGCTCGAGCTTGAGGTGATCTTTAGCGTTTCGGGTTGGGGGAGTGGGCATCGGGGTCTAGGCCTGAGTTGGAGATTTGGCTTACCCGAAACCCTTAACCCCCCCAAACCCTAACCCTAAACCCAGGCATCGGGTTCAAGGGCCTTGACACTCTCCAGGGGTTGAATGGGAATCTTTGAACCCAGCTCAGGGGGCTAGGCTATAAGCCCTAAAGCCTGGACGCAGCCAACATCAAGGTTTAAGGTACTAGGGGTTTAGGGCTTTGGGGTTTAGGGTTTAAGGAATCCTTGCATGGCTGAAGCCCTAATGGGTTTAGACAAGGGTCGGCAAGGCTGTTTTCTGCGTCTGCTGGCCATCGATTCGAATCACATGGCCGGCGGTGGCGAGACCTTGAATACAGCATCTCTGGCTCAACTTACCGGGTTTAAGGTTTAGGATTTAAGTTAAAAGGGTTGGGGTTTAGGGTTAAATTAGGGTTTAGGGTTTAGGGTTGGGGGTTTAGGGTTTAGGGTTTAGGGTTTAGGGTTTAGGGTTTAGGGTCTACTCGGAGGAGTATTGTCAGCGACCATTCAGGCCCTAAACCCCAAACTCCCAAACCTTCAGCAAGCACCCGCTGCGCTGGTCCTTGTTCTGGGGTGACAGGGGGTTATCTTCCTTGCTCTCCAGGGGCTATTAGGTTGAATACACACAAAGGGCTAGCACCTACAAGGAGTTGCAGGGAAGGGGGACCAACCTCAACAATGCAAAACTTGGTGCAAGTGGCACAGCTGCCCGGAGAGCCAGGCTACACACAGGAGAGGCTGTCCGTGATGGGAGGCCTCAGGAGGTGTCTCCCCAAAGCCCACGAACCCCATAGGCAAAGCCCGGAAAGTCCAAAGACCGCCTCAACTCCCAGACCGTAAGAATTGGGGAAACCCCAACCCTAAACCCTAAACCCTAAGCCCTAAGCCCTAAACCCTAAACCCTAAACCCTAAACTCTAAACTCTAAACCCTAACCCAAGCACAAATCCTTGGGCTGGGGCTCTCAAACCCCTTATGGTGGTTGCCTCGCTCTCTGCTTCGAGACCTCAGCCCCAAGCAAAACACGGACCTCTGCGGACGGAACGCGCCAGCAGCTAGGCTTAAAAAGGCCGAGCAGAGAGAGAGAGAGAGAGAGAGAGAGGGAGAGAGAGTGAATTAGAGAGAGTTAGAGAGCGTTAGAGAGAGAGAGAGAGAGAGAGAGAGAGAGAGAGAGAGAGAGAGAGAGAGAGAGAGAGAGAGAGAGAGAGAGAGAGAGAGAGAGAGAGAGAGAGAGAGAGAGAGAGAGAGCGAGAGAGAGAGAGAGAGCTAAATTACGAGGAGGGGTCAAGACATTGGAAGGGCGAAGGGAGTTGGAGGCCATAGAAACCCCCTGGACTAAAAAAGGCGGTTGGGCGATGGCTGGTTGGGTATTGAGGGTGTGGGCTGAAAGCCCTAAACCCTTTTTCATCGTGCAATTGCAGAGCCCAAGCCCAGGCCCCTAAAATGACAAGAAAGGGGCCTCTTCCATCTGAACAGGCATTTCGGCTTCTACAGAGATGACAAGGGGCTAAACATCGTACTGATGTAGCCCCCTAAACCCTGAGTAAGCCTATGCCCAAAACCACAAATCCTTAAAACACAAAAAAAAAAACAAGAAGGAAACCCGCACAAACACCCCCAAATAGCCCCCCCAATAGCCCTAAACCCCTAAACCCTAAAACCCTAAACCCCTAAACACCTCAACTCCTAAACCCCTAAACTCCCAAACCCCTAAACCCCTAAACTCCTAAACCCCTAAACTCCTAAACTCCTAAACTGCAGAAACCCCTAAACCCCTAAACCCCTAAACCCCTAAACCCCTAAACCCCTAAACCCCTAAACCCCTAAACCCCTAAACCCCTAAACCCCTAAACCCCTAAACCCCTAAACCCCTAAACCCTAAACCCTAAACCCTAAACTCCTAAACTCCTACAGCCTTGACGTCCGCCGGCACGAAGCGTGGCCCAGTGGAGCGAGGCGTCTGCCGGGACGTCTGCGAGCTTTGGCTGCCCGTGGTCTTCCTTAGCGGCTTTCCAAGTTTGGGGTTTAGGGTTCAGGGTTTAGGGTTTAGGGTTCAGGGTTTAGGGTGGAGGGTTCGGGGTTTAGGGGACCTAAGCCCTAAATTAACCTTTGAAAACGTCTAACCCTGAACCCTGAACGCTTCCAAACCTAAACCTTAAACCCTGAACCCTTAACCCTTCAAACCTATTTGAAACCCTAACCCTAAACCCTACACCCCAAACTCCAAGCCCTGGAAAGCCTAAGGCCTCCCTTCAAAACCTCAACCCTAAACCCTGGACCCTAACCCCACGCCCCACACCCTAGACCTTTCGAGGCCTAAACCCTGCACCCTCATTGGCTCGCCCCTGACATCCCAGCTGCAAGCAAGCCACAGCCTCACTGGGTTGCGCACCAACTTGTTGGCAGTGATGCGTTTGTAAGTCCTTGCTGGGTTTAGGGTTCAGGGTTTAGGGCCCAGGCATTGCAAAGTTCTATTGCGTTCGTGCTTAAGTCACGTGTGATGTTTGTTCCTGAATTAAAGTATTGTGACCAATTATTACTTCAAAGTGGCCGAATCGGAAATCATGATCATGTCTGTTGCTGCTTTTCTTTGGGCGCGGTATGGTGCGGTTCTAGCCATATATGCTTCGTCTATCTCGGCGCATCCACTGGAACTGCAGACAAAGCTACAACGTAGAAGCAGGATCACTGGAAAGAGCTGAAGCCCATGACAAAGTGACTTGAGATCAGAAGGGTTGATGCTAAAGTTTCCTCCACCCCCCATCGTTTTCCATCACCCTAGGGTTTAGGGTTTAGGGTTTAGGGTTTAGGGTTTAGGGTTTAGGGTTTAGGGTTTAGGGTTTAGGGTTAGGGTTTAGGGGTTTAGGGGTTTAGGGGTTTAGGGGTTTAGGGGTTTAGGGGTTTAGGGTTTAGGGTTTAGGGTTTAGGGTTTAGGGTTTAGGTTTTAGGTTTTAGGGTTTAGGGTTTAGGGTTTAGGGTTTAGGGTTTAGGGTTTAGGGTTTAGGGTTTAGGGTTTAGGGTTTAGGGTTTAGGGTTTAGGGTTTAGGGTTTAGGGTTTAGGGTTTAGGGTTTAGGGAGGTGCTGCCAAACGATGGGGGGGTGACGTAAAGTTTGGGACAGCTTTCGGTTAGCCACAAGGCTTCGGAACATGACGGCCTAGCGGGAGAAAAATATGCCAGAAACGCGAGCCGAGCGTCACCACAAAGCGCGGGTACGTCTGATTGGCGCGATACCTCAGTTCGCCCGACAGCTCAAACAAGGAACTTGAAGAAAGAGGGGGATGCCAAAGGGCCCGTATGGGACAAAGGGGCCAACAACGGAATCAGCAATATGGGCCTGAATAATTAGAATAGGGTTACAGTATGATCATAAAGGGACCATAAGGGAATACGATTTGTAATTATTCGGACCCCTACATGATTCAGCCGCGGATGCACGACAAAGAGTCGCGACTCGTTTGGTCCTCTCCCGCTCTTTGCGGGGGTGTGTGGACCGCCCACGACGCTGTCGTAGCCTCAGCCGTCACGCTCGGAATTCCGGGCTTCTTAGTCTAAGGAGCCTGAGAATTTTTTTAAGGGCTTGAAGGGGCTTGGGGGTTCTCACGGTTCACGGTTCTCAGGCTCAGGTCCTTTTTTGAGGGAGGGTGAGTGGGCTGACTCTAGGGTTCCCGGTTCAGCCGACCGGGCAGAATATGCTTGTGAGACTAAGAGTTCCTTTACCCTGGTTGGGCCCTCAGCAATTCACTACGACGGAGCCCCAAAGCTCTGTACACCTAGTTGGTAGCTGCTTTTTTGGGCTTCGGAGTGCATGACGGTTTAGTGCATGCCTGCCTCACTAGTAAGCATTAGTAAGCTTGCAGAAGGCAAGCCCTCAACCCCACACTCGTCGGAATTTGAGGGCTTCTGAAAACAGGGGTACCCTTTTGGGGGCTTCCATTGTAAGGATTATAGTAGTTGGGGGTAGTGTAGCGGGGTCCCCTAGATTGAGAAATACCCATTTGAACTCAAAAAAGTTGAAACATCCTTATCCCCGTAACCCAAGAGGTATACTAGGGGGCATCCCAGCTCCTTTTCAACCCTGTTCAAACTTAGCCAGGGTTCAGAGTTTAGGGCAGGGTTTCTTAGGGTTTAGGGTTTGCTGTATTTGAACTCCACTGCAGAAGGCCGGCCATTGCTGCGCAGCCAGGCTCGATTGCACCGGGCGCCGCTGCGATCAAGCCTCGGACTTCGCTGCTTCGGGTTCTTAGGGTTTCGGGGTTTATGATTTGGGGTGTAGGTGGAGGTTCTGTTAGGGTTTGAGGAGGTTTTGGGTTTTGGGGTGTTAGGGTTTGAGGATGTTTTAGGGTTTCAGCGTTAGGAGAAAGATTCAAGGAACTGTCGCGGAGCTCCTCCACCGTGCTTCTCATCGTGAAGATTTCTCAGAGTGAGACATGCAGTGAAAGAGATACTTCGCTTCGAGCATATATCCCCAGACGAACCCCTGCTTTTAAGAGCCTAGAACGTTTGGAAATGTCAGGCGTATGTATGAAGAAAAACCAAAAAACGAAAGCAACCACACGTGGCAGCAGAACGCCGCTGGCCCACGCAGAGACTCAAGTGCACCAAGAGATGCGTTAACAAAGCAGACAAGAAACTACAAAGATATGCTGGACTGACCCAAGCAGGGGCCCAAGTACACTATGGTGGAATACGCGAAGAGCAGCTTGACGCACCCAAGTGAAGCCCGGGACAGGCGTCTGCAGGGGGGTATTATGGGGATTTCCGAACATAGGGGTATCCTTTTTGGGGGTCCCGTTAAGGGGGTTCTATTCTGTTGGGGGTATAAAATGGGTGCCCGTAGTTTCGGAAACCCCCATGTAGGCATAGAGCCGTCGACAGGAAGCAGCAGGCAGAACCCGACGAGCTCATAGAGCTCCTTTTAGGGTTTAGGCTTTAGGGTTTCGGGTTTAGGGTGTCGATGCCGAGCAAGACGGGTGGAAGGTTTTATGGTGTAGGGGCGCAAGGGCTACCACCTATCCCCCTTCCCAACAAAACATCCTTGAACCTTTAGCCCCCAGACGCAAGACCATCCAAAACTCTTTAGAACCAAAGCCTGAGACCCAAAAGCATGAAGTCCTAAACCCCGAAACTAAGCGTAGGTGGCTTAATAACCTGGGATTAAACATGGCGGCCTTTTTACCTTAAAGGGGTTTCATATACAAGGGAACCCAGACCGCCCCCTCTCCCCCCAAAGGGAATAAAGGTACCATTGGGCATTCTGGCAATATCTCGAAAGCACCGCCAAGCTCCAGGCTGGTCTCCCATGTCGTAAACCTTGACTTTGGCGGGGTTGCTCAGGTCGGTGGCCCAGGAACCATGTGGGGTTTTACGAAAAAAAGGGACCCCTAACATAGACCCCCAAATAGTAGAATTCCCTTTTTTCAGAAAGACTCCAATCAGGTATCAGGGTCCCTTTTAAGGGGTCCTTAGTACAAGGCGGCCCCTCTGAGTAGGGTACCCAAAAAGGGACCATCATCTGGAGAACTGAATTAGACATCAGAGCTTCAGGGTCTCGTACTCGAAGCTTATAAGAGCGGGCCTAGCGGTTCAGGTTGGCAGCCTTGCGTAGGACAGCTTTCTGTTTCGGGTACAGGGTCGATGGCATGCTTTTGCAATGTTGTGGGGCGTCAGGGGCGACTGCGTGTGCAGCCTCTTGATCTCCTAACGGTCCTAACGCGCGCAAGACTTTCACGGAAAGTGCATGCTCACGACTCCGAATGCCTGACCCCCACTCTCCGTGGCGAGCTCTTGAAGCCTCTCCAATACCTGAGCACTTTGACTCTCCAACGCTTTTTGCCCACCTGACGACCCCAATGCTGTCCACGGTGCTCGACCACACAACACGTCCGCCAGCACAAGCTGTCGCACCCTCAGTCATGAAAGTTTATCATCATGCGCAGACTTGCCTTTCTTGCGAACACCTAGCATGTCTTCAGATTCAATACGTTGGTGCTAAGATGTACTGCTCCGCCGCACTGCCTTTCAGATCGAGACACAAAGCCGTTTTATCCTAGACTTCCCACACAGTAGAATCTTCGGATCTCATGAGGGACGGCTCTTCCAAACCGAGCAAGTCCATGTGGGGCTCTACATCGGGAATCTAGACCCAAGAGTACCCTAGGATTAAAAAGAGTGCCCTTTTTTGGGTTTAAAGGGGCTTATAAGGGAACCTAAACCCTAAAAAGAGAATAAAGGCCTGCCCTGGGGTCCTAGGAAAGTTATACGGGTTTTAAGAGCTAATGTTGGTATACGGCTCCGGGGATCCTGTCTTCTGCAGGCTGGTTCAGGGGACTGGGTTTAGGGTTTAGGGTTTAGGGTTTAGGGTTTAGGGTTTAGGGTTTAGGGTTTAGGGTTTAGGGTTTAGGGTTTAGGGTTTAGGGTGGGCTGCATTCGCGTAGGACCCCAGCGAGGCATTGCCGGACACCACGTGGCTGTAGTGGTGCGCGTACCTTCGAGTTCTGAGTTTGTAAGGGCAGTTCTCTAGATTGGGGTCCCTTGTTGGTGGATCCTGTTTACTAAGGTGCCGTGCTATGTAGGGACCCCAAAATGTGGCAGCTCATTTAGAGAGCTGCTCAGAAGCTTTAAGGTACACCATGCAGTGAAGCCCCGAGTCGATACTTGCAAGCAAACTCCGACTTGCGGTCCAAAGGGGAAGGTGCTCTACGATCCCAAAAGAAGGATGGCGCCATGCCTGACACTGTAAACCGCACCTAGCCGCGAGCCTGAAAACGAGGTAGTTACATGGTCCCTTACTGTGGACCCTCTACTACTAAGTCTCTAGGTGCCCAAAGCTACAACCTGAAACCCTCAGACTTAAACCCCTGGACCTGAGAGGGTCACGCCAGACCCCTAAGGTGCCTGCACCGATTGGGGCTCAATCGAGCCTATGCCCCAAGCCCCTGGTCTTAAACACTAAACCCTGAACCCTAAACCCTAAACCCTAAACCCTAAACCCTAACCCTGCGGCGAAACACCGCAAGCCCTTGATTCATTCTTCTTGCATGGGCGCGGCTGGACCAGCTCGGCGAAGTAGCAACCTTGCCCGTAGAAGGCTCTCTCCGAGCCTGTGCGGGCTTCGGGGTTCGGGCTTCATTATTATTATTATTGTTATTATTCTGACTATGATTACTGTTCTTACTCTTATTGTTATTCTGACTATGATTACTATTACTATTATTATTAGTATTATTTACTACGATTATGATTATGATTACGATAATGATTTCTTTGCTTGTTTTATAAGGGTTCAGGGTTTCAGGTTTACGCCGTTAAGGGTTTCAGGGTTTCCAGGGTTTAAGAGTTTACGGGCTGAAGATGGCTTTGTGTCTTAGGCCCCCCCCCCCCCCACCACACCTACAATGTACAATGCTCAAACCTTACTGCAAGAAACTAGCAACAGCGGAGCAGCTCCCAGTCCACGAAGATGGAGGGTTCAGGGGGGCCCTTCTGGCAGGAAATTCCTTCTAAAGGGGACTTAGTAATTAGACTAGGGCTTTGGGGGAGATGATAGTATGATGAAAAGCAGACCATAAGGGAATACTAGTAGTACTTATTCCGACACCGAATTAACCCAAAGGATCCATGTACCTGTATAGTATATACTTGGGCCCTAAAGCTACTAGATAGGAACCCCTTTAAGGCCCAAGTATATATATATATATATAGGTACATGGATCCTTTGGGTTAATATTCTTTCCAGTCATGGCTGACTCGCATGGGGGTTTGAGAGCTTCTAGGCCAAGCCTAGGGATTTTGGGTTTGCGAACCTAAACCCTAAACCCTAAACTCTAAACCCTAAACCCTAAACCCCAAACCCTAAACCCTAAACCCTAAACCCTGAACCCTAAGCGGAATGCACTACGCAGTATGCTCAAGCGCCTTTCTCGACCATGAAGCCGTCGCGATCTTGCACGATCACCTGCGCTGAGCAAGTGCGAGCTCGAATTTTGGCCAGGATGTGCAGATCACCAGGATGTGCAGATCATCATTACATAGTGAATTCGCCGGCGCCTGCAGAAAGATTGACCTCAATACCTGCGGAATATGTTAGAAACGTCATGGCTTGAATACTCCTACGCAGGTATTGACACCTTCCACAGGGTCTGAGACAGGGGGTTCTCGCGAAGCCTCCCGACTAAACCCTAAACCCTAAAACCCGACCATTCCGTTGAAAAAATGGAACCACCCTGAGCCCAGCTCTCTACCCAAAGGCTCCTACGACCCGAAACGAAACCACCCCTAAACCCTAAACCCTAAACCCTAAACCCTTTACCCTTTAATTAAACCCTAAACCCTAAACCCTAAAGCCTCTATATACCCTGAACCCTAAACCCTCGAAGCCTTTGGCGGGACCCCCCACTGCGCCTGCGGGTCGCAGGTGCGCGTGCCATGTGCCAGGAGGCGCTCCTGTGAGGCTTAGGGTTTAGGGTTTAGGGTTTAGGGTATAGGGTTTAGGGTATAGGGTTTAGGGTTTAGGGTTTAGGGTTTAGGGCTCAGGGTTTAGGATTTAGGGTTTAGGGTTCAGGGTTCACGGGTTGAGAGTTTCGGGTCTGCGGGGCTCCCGAAAACCTGCACCCTAAAACCCCAACAAGCCTAAACCCTAAAACCTAAACCCCAAACCCGAAACCCTGAACCCTAAACCCTAAACCCTAAACCCCAAACCCTAAACCCTAAACCCTAATTCCTAAACCCTAAACCCTAAACCCCCCAAAAGAACCCTTCGCCAGATCCTGGATGTCTCGGCACAGCTCTGACGGAGCGTCGCCCTGCGGTGTTGGGCGCGGGGCTCGCGACGTTGAGAGCTTTAGGCAGGAAGGGTTTAGGGTTTAGGGTTTAGGGTTTAGGGTTTAGGGTTTAGGGTTTAGGGTTTAGGGTTTAGGGTTTAGGGTTTAGGGTTTAGGGTTTAGGGTTTGGGGTTTGGGGTTTGGGGTTTAGGGTTTAGGGTTTAGGGTTTGGGGTTTAGGGTTTAGGGTTTGGAGTTTGGAGTTTGGGGTTTAGGGTTTAGAGGGCCTTCTGAAGGTTTTAGGGCTTAGAGGGCTTAGGGTTGAGGGTTCGACCTATATGGGGTAAAGCATCCTGCTCAAGTAGTTGCGGGTTTCGCGTCAGTTGCGGCTTCAGGGTTTCAGGGCCTATCGGGCTCTAGGATCGGCTTTCGGGGCTCTGGTTTCTATTTTTTGGTTTAGGGCTCTGGGGTTCTTTAGAGGTTTGGGCTTTAGGGTTTAGGGTTAGGGTTGTTGGGCTATTTAGGGTTTTGAGGGGCTTTTAGGGCTTTTGGGGTGTTTAGGATTACATGGCTTCATAGGAAGTAGCATGTCAGGTCCTAAACCCTAAACCTTAAACCTTAAACCCTAAACCCCAAACCGTGTTGGTGTTAAGGGTAAGAGCTGGCCCACGAAGGGAGAGCAGGGGATGCGCCCTCTAGGAGGGCTTCTGGCTCAATGGATTGGAATGATAAGGGTTTTGAGAGGCCCGGGGTATTGAATAATGATATAAATAAATAAACTAATAAATAAATAAATAAATAAATATATATATATATATATATAATATATATATATATATACATATAGGCAATGTATATGTATATGTATATGTATATGTATATATATATATATATATTGTATATGTATATACACATAAACTTCCGGTTTAGGGTAGATGATTTTTGGGATGTGGAGTCCAGCTTTCGGTGCAGTTCCGGCCAGCGAAAGAAGCACCGAGCTGCGGGAAGACTGCGCAATCGTTGCCCCATTTCCCTTGCTCTTAGATCTCCCTTGGGGTGAAGGGGTGTAGGCTCTAGGGTAAGTCACCCTAAACCCCAACACTCTGAATGCCCAAACGCTTAGGGTATTTACATGGTCCCTTAATATGGGCCCTTAAAAGGGGACCGCTTATATGCCCCTCATATACCCTACACAAACTATGGGCCCATACATGGGACCATATTCAGAGTAACTACCCTTAGACACACAGTAGACATGATGACTTTTCTACATCAACTCCATTCATCCTCAAGCTAGGAGCTGGCAGTACCCAAGTCAACCTCCACAGTACCAAAATGCAAAACCCTATCCCTAAACCCTAGAAACCCTAGAAAAACCCCGTAAACCCTATGACCCTACATACCCTCCGAACCCTCTAAACCCTATAGACCCTATAAACCCCCCTATACACCCTACAAACGCGAAACAACGGAGCGCCTTCCAGACCTCTTTGAGCTCAAGGTCGGGCTTTCCTTCCTCGCATGGTGGCGGCTCGGGGTCCAGGGCTTCAGGCTGCGGGGCCTCGGTGATTGGGGCTAGGGCTTACCGGTTCATAGAAATAGGATTTTAGGGTTTAGGGTTTAGGGCTACCTAGAGGTTTTACAGAATTTGGATTTAGGGTGTAGGGTTTTAGGTGTTAAGTTTGGGTTAGGGGTGTCGGAGGGATCGGTTAGATTAGTAAGTCTTAGAAGACCCCTCGAACCTCACCCTTCTCCCCCTCTCCTCGTCCGCGGGGGAGGCCTCGGAGGCTTTGCGACGCTGCTCGCGCAGCATTTGCTGGCGCTCGAAGTGGAAGGCTTCCCGGAGTGGGTAATTCCTTGGCGTCGGGGTTACGGGCCTTCAGCTGCAGGGCTTGGAGCGTAGCGGCTAAGACCTAAACCACGGCGAAAACCTGGAAAACCTCAACCTGTCGTCAGAATTGGGGCCTTTCCTCACTAGTTCAGCCTAAACCCTGAATGTAGTTAGGGTTTAGGGTTTAGGGTTTAGGGTTTAGGGTCTAGGGTCTAGGGTTTAGGGTTTAGGGTTTAGGGTTTAGGGTTTAGGGTTTAGGGTTTAGGGTTAGGGTTAGGGTTTAGGGTTTAGGGTTTAGGGCTATTCTGGCTGGCCTAGCCTGGGGCTTGTGACAGGTGAAGCGCAGCTACACCCGAAAACTCTGCAGCCAAGGAAGCTGGACGCGCCGAACCGCGACCACTGCCCACTCCTTCCGCCACAGGGTTTAGGTTTAGGGTTTAGAGTTTGGGGTTTGGGGTTTAGGGCTTAAGGTTTAGAGTTTAGGGTTGAGGGTTTAGAAGACTGGGTTTAGGGTTTAGAGTTTAGGGGCCGTAACACCCTTCACATGGAATTGTTGAGGTGAGCCGGGCCCCATGGGTTCAGGGTGTTGGGCTCTGAGAACCCTAAACCCCAAACCCTGAACCCCAAATCCTAAACCCTAAACCCTAAACCCCAAACACCAAAACCCTAAACCCTGAACCCCTAAACCCTAAACCCCAAACCCTAACAGAGTCTCCCCGCACCTGCGCATCGAGCCCACCTTCGCCAAAGAACGCGCTGCGCACCAGCGCCGCCTGCAACGAAGTGGTTTAGGGTTTGGGTCTTGGGGTTTAGGGTTTTGCGGGTTTAGGGTATAAACGCAATCTAAATGAGTAATATCAATGAGTATGCTTCTTGTTACTGTACTCAGAATCACTAGACCCAGGAGTAACCTAGGAACAAAAGGGTGCCCTTTTATGGTTTAAAGGGGCTTACAAGGGACCCCAAACCCTAAAGGAAAGGGCTACTCTGGATCCTAGGTAATCAGAACTAGTGTTTGGGGTGTAGGGTTTAGGGATTGGGGTGCGAAATCCTGAAACTCTCATTGCCACAACACCGAACCCCCTTTACCCTACACTCTGCAAGTAGAACCGGAAGCCCCAAACCCTGAAGTAAACAACGCCAATGCCCTCAACATATCCTTCCCTCCCACACCCCAGGATCAATGACCGATGTGCTGCTTCAAACGACTTCTGACTTCTGACACCAAGCCTAGACCCATAACCCTAAACCCTAAACCCTAAACCCTAAACCCTAAACCCTAAACCCTAAACCCTAAACCCTAAACCCTAAACCCTAAACCCTAAACCCTAAACCTAAACCCTAAACCCTAAACCCTCAACCCTAAACCCTAAACCCTAAACCCAAAAGGCCACATTCAGCTCTAGGGTGCTTGTCGGCGGGGGGGGGGGGGGGGGG
>CAJNDS010002412.1:31885-39385 GCA_905221605.1 Symbiodinium natans
GGGGGGGGGGGGGGGGGGGGGGGGGGCGACTCGGTGTACTTCAAAGCCTGACACTCAACCCGACACAGCCGGCGGTTGCTTACATAGGGTTTAGGGGCTTAAGAAAAGGGTTTGGGGTTTGGGGTTTGGGGCTTGGGGCTTGGGGCTTGGGGCTTGGGGTTTGGGGTTTGGGGTTTGGGGTTTGGGGTTTGGGGTTTGGGGTTTGGGGTTTGGGGGTTTGGGCTTGGGGCTTGGGGTTTGGGGTTTGGGGTTTAGGTTTAGGCTTTAAGATGAAGGTTTTGGGGGTGTCTGAGGGGCTGAGCTGTGTTTTGGGTTTAGAGTTTAGGGCTTCCGTTCGTCTTCACGAGCTCCCCAGCCTCTGCATGCTCTGTGGGCACGTCTGCCAGCAAGACCTTTCCCCGGGGCGAGCCAGGGGCCATGAAGAATTCTATTCTTGGAAGTTAGAAGGGAACTTGAACCCTAAACAAGAGAATGACGGCTAAACCCCAAACCCTAAACCCTAATCTCTAAACCCTAACCCCTAAACCCTAAACCCTAAACCCTATACTGGTCCTAGTCGTTGGTGGCCTCATCATCCTGGTGCAGCCAGGTGGGCTCTGCCAGTCCACGCGCCGCCTTCGGGGGCTTTTGGGCTTCGTTGGGTGGGGGGGGCGGGCGAAGTAGGGTTTATGGTTTCGGGCTTAGGGTTAGGGTTTAAGGTTTAGGGTTGAGGCTTTAGGGCTGAGGGTTTAGTACCCATTACTTTGGGTCAGACTTGATGGTGATGCGTACTTAGCGTACTTTAGAGGTCTGTGAAAGTTTCATAGCTTGGAACCCTCAAGCCTCCCAGACCTTGAGCCCCTAAACCCTCAACCTTACACCTTACGCGACCCAAACTCTAAAGCCTACCCCGACCCATAAAACCTAAACCGTAAACCCTTGACGCTAATCCCTAAACCCTAAACCCTGAACCTGCTGGCACCTCATCGAGCGTCTTCCGCCGAATGCGCCGCCTTTGCTCGCCGTTTTGGCCCACCTCGAGTCCAAAAGAATTGGTTTAGGGTTTAGGGTTTAGGGCTTGGGGTTTAGGGTTTAGCGCTTGGCGTTTAGGGTTTAGGGTTTGGGAATTGGAGGCAAACATGCCTTGTAGGTGTCTTTGGTGGTTTCCGGGATGGGATTTGAGGGGTTTTAAGGTTTTGGGTGAATGCTTAGGGTTCAGGGTATTAGGGATATAGGGTGTAGGGTTACAGGGAAACTACAAGGATCTGTCGAGCCAGCACGGCGCGACGATGTAGGGTTCGAGCCCAAGGACTAAGGTGTCGAGGGCTGATTGGGCTTTTGGCATTCGGGTTTAGGGTTTGGGGTTTGGGGTTTAGGGTTTAGGGTTTGGGGTTTAGGGTTTAGGGTTTGGGGTTAAGGGTTTAGGGCTTTTGGGGGCTTTCTTTGTTTAGGGGTAAGGGTCTAGGGTTTGGGGTTTAGGGTTAGAACGCTGAGAGGGCCCTTGGCCGTAAACTGGTGTCTATCTTACGGGCTGAATGTCCTAGCCCAAAAAAAGGTTAACCTTTCTATACAGAGTAGGACTCCATACATAACCGAAAGAGGTTAAAGGCTACCTACCCAGTCCCTAAGCTGTTTCCCTAAACCCTAAACCCTAAACCCTAAACCCTAAACCCTAAACCCTAAACCCTAAACCCTAAACCCTAAACCCTAAAGCTGCGAGCCTCCTCCATCTTGGAAAGGTCCACGCTGGCCTGAGATCTGACGTCCCCCCCCCCCTGTACCCGCCAACTTGCGGAAACCTTGGGATGCTAAGCAGCCCTAAACCCTAAACCCTAAACCCTAAACCCTAAACCCTAAACCCTAAACCCTGAACCCTGAACCCTAAACCCTAAACCCTGTTTCCCATCAAGCTTCAGGGGTTCTCGGAGTTCCTAGCCGTGGAGTAAGTCGAGTGCTTGAAGGCAAAAAGAAAGCATGTACCCTAACCCTAAACCCTAAACCCTAAACCGTAAACCCTTAGGGTCCCAGTTGAGTGGGTCCCGTTGTTGAGGATTCTCGTATGAAAAGGTGCCTAGAACTAGCATGGCCGTGGGCTTCGGCTGTCTAACATCTTCAGCCATAAACCCTTCGGGTCAAGGGTTTAGGGTTTAGGGTGTAGGGCTAAGAAACATATAAGGCCTCCAAGCCCAAACCCAAACCTACTAAATCCTGAACCCTAAGCCTAACTCTTAAACCCTTCACCCTCCTAAGCCCCATCCCATGAAACCCTAAACCCTAAACCCTAAACCCTAAACTCCTAAACCCTAAACCCTAAACCCTAAACCCTAACCCTAAACTCCTAAATACCCAAACCCGAAACGAGCCGAGGCACAGCTGCGCTCAGCTCCACTGTTGGCGAGGCCTTAGCTTCCTGGAGCTTCGACCAGACCTGGAGGGTTTAGGGTTTAGGGTTTAGGGTTTAGGGTTTAGGGTTTAGGGTTTAGGGTTTGTAGGTTGGGATGTTCCCCCTTATACTAACAATCCTTAATTGGGATGATAGGACCCCCTACTGCAATCCCTCTGAAGGACTGTTAGTATTAGGGGGAACATCCCAATTCATAGGGCTCTAGGGGAGAATTCATCGGGATCAGAACATAGGGTTTGGGGTTCTCGAGGATGGTTCAGAAATTGGTCCATTCTCTCGGTTTAGGGTTTAGGGTTTAGGGTTTAGGGTTTAGGGTTTAGGGTTTAGGGTTTAGGGTTTAGGGTTTAGGGTTTAGGGATCAATATCCCCTATAAGCGCATATAAACCCTATAAACCCAATAAACCCTGATCCGCACTAAGTCACTAAGAGAAGTCCCTAGCCAAGCACCTTTCACCCTACAAACCCTACTACCCCCCCTAACCCCCCTCAATCGTCAGCTGGCAAGCCTTCTCTAACTTCAGGGCGACCTTCGCATCATAGGGCACGTAGGTGCCATCACCATCCTGCGATGACGCGGGTTTGGGGCCGTGGGGTTCGGGGTTACTTCTCCAACAACCAGGGAATAAACAGGAAAAAACCTTAAACCCCATAAACCCATACACCCTGCACCCTAAACCCCAAACCCTTCTCAACCCTAAACCCTATAGACCCTAACTCCGAAACCCTGAGCTCCGATGATGGTTCGGAGGTTTGCCGAGCTCCCAGAGCCCTAAACCCTAAACCCTAAACCCTAAACCCTAGACCCTAAACCCTCAACCCTAGTCCCGAGCTCCTGCCACTCCCACTTCGGCACAAACTGTGCGATGTGTTCGAAGGTCGAGTCCTGGACCTCCCACGAGGCCACGAACGACTGGGGTTTAGGGTTTAGGGTTTAGGATTTAGGGTTTAGGGTTTAGGGTTTAGGGGTTTGGGGTTTGGGGTTTGGGGTTTGGGGTTTGGGGTTTGGGGTTTGGGTTTAGGGCTTGGGGGTTGGGTTTAGGGTTTAGGGAAATCATACCGCAACCCTGGACCGTATGCCGACCCACGTGCAAACATTGGCTGCCTTGAAACGGAGGGTTTTAGGAGTTGCCTGAACCAAAGCTGTTAACTCCCCAAAGCCCATGAACCTCAACCGACCCTAAACCATCAACCCTGAACCCCAAACCCTGAACCCCAAAACTTCAACCTAGATCCTAACCCTAAGCTCTAGCCCTAAACCCCAAAACGTCCTGAACCCTAAACTCTGAACTCCGCTCCGTGGGTACCTCGCTTCCCGAAGCATGGCTGAGCAGACTGGCAACGCCACCCATGGCGGCAAAAGCAGTGAGGCTCTGCGCTTTAGGGTTTACGGTTTCGGGTGCAGGGTTTAAGGGTTCAGGGTCTAGGGGGTACGGGAGGGGCTCGCGGGCTTTTAGGCTTCGGGTCTTTAGGCTTGGGGCATAGGCTTTGCATTTGCAAAGAAAGGTTGGGACCCAGAAACTCAAACAACTGCTCAAAGGTGCGGCCTACTGAACCCGCGCTGCCTAGGCATCTCGTTACATGTACTCCCTTGATGGGTCGAATTCTAAACACTAAACCCTAAACCCTAAAGCCAAAACCCTAAACCCTGGTTTTCTTTGACTATAGAAGCCTAGCCATGCCATGACAACCCGCGATGAGCCCTGTGAAGCCAATGGCCCTCACAACGAAACCAGGTTCCCGCCCAGGCTTTTACGGGTTTAGGGTTTAGGGTTAGAACCTACTATCTTGAAGTACCTGACCTCCCACACCTTCGGCCCTCAAAACCCTAAACCCTAAACCCTAAACCCCAAAGCCTAACCACTAAACCCCAAACCCTAAACCCTGAAGCCTAAAGCCTAAAGCCTAAAGCCTAAACCCTAAACCATGTTGGTTGAGCTTTGAAGGGCTTGGGCGAGGTCTCCTCTTTGGTGGGTGGCTTCTCTCCTCTTTTGGGGGGTGCAAACCAAATCCTCAGAAGCAAACAATGAGAGTCGACGGCTACCCTTCAAAGGAAGGTTTCTAGGGGACGAGGATCAGGAATGGCAGAGGATAGTTCGGGGGTGTTGGTAGGGTTCAGGGTTTGAAGTCTAGGGCATTCGGCATCAGGGCCTGGGGGTGTAAACCCTAAACCCTAAACCCTAAACCCTAAACCCTAAACCCTAAACCCTAAACCCTAAACCCTAAACCAGGGCGCCCTGAACCTGCAAAGCGCAGTGCCCTGCGATTCCGTCAGCCGCTAAGCGGCGGGAGATCCTCGCCATCATCGCCGTCTTCACCCTGGAGTCGTAGGGGTTTAGGGTTTAGGGTTTAGGGTTTAGGGTTTAGGGTTTAGGGTTTAGGGTTTAGGGTTTAGGGTTTAGGGTTTAGGGTCCCTTAGACTAACAGTCCTTAATAGGGAGTATAATCGGGGGTACTATACTTCCTATTAAGGCCTGTTAGTAGAAGAGGGAAAATCAATTCATTGTGGGTGAGACCTCTCAAGAAGGGGACCCAGGCCCCCAAACCCTAAACCCTAAACCCTAATACGAGCCGAGGGCCGTCGACGTCGCTACTTGCGATCGGGGTAGGCTTGTAAGACCCCCCGCCCCCCCCCCCCGGTTGGTGGAGCGCACACCTATTCGACTACGAAGCAACAGTTGGCATGCGTCATCATCTGGTAGCAAGAATGACCTCCTGAGCCGACATCAAAATCTCTCCCCCTTGCAAACCTCGGACCCTCAACCGAATCAACTGCACCTGCAACAGCCAGCTCTAAACCTTGGGATGTTCCCCCTTACTCTAACAGTCCTGGGGACATATATAACATCCAGTAATGACTTTTAGTATAGGGGGGAACATCCCAATCTAACCCCTAACCCCCAGACCGGAATCCTGCGAACACAGAACAAAACCTTGCCCTCGGCGCACCTCACTCAGACCGAGACCTGGCTTTCGTGTTGGGGCTGAAGTGCTTTGGGGCCATTGAGGGTACGGCTTGTAGCCTGTTTTAGCTTCTTCAACAGGCGGGCAAAGAAAAGGTGCCTTTTTGAAACTTCACCCCTGGTCCGATCTCCCGACGCTTGCAGATCTAGAAGGAACCAGCGGCCTCAAAACAGACATCTTTCACCTCGCGAAGGCAACAGGGCCCTGAACCAGAGCAAATGTGGGAAGCAAATCCTGGCTCAGGGCCAGTCCCTCACATCCAGGCTCGCTTTTCAACGCCCAGGATATGGGGGTTTCCGAAATTAGGGGCACCTTTTTGGGGTCCTTATTATAAGGGGATTCTACTATATGGGCGTGAATTTTCGGGGTCGCTTTTTTACGTAAACTCCCATATCATGGTTTATGCTATATATATGTACGGCATTGGACCAGGGGTGAACCCGCTGCTGTGACAGTTCCTATGGATGACACTTGAACCCTAAACCCTAAACCCTAAACCCTAAACCCTAAACAGTGGAATACTCCATTGGCCCATGTCGAGACTTCGGCCCCATCTAACAAAAAAAAGGAACAACGGAAGAACCGCACGTTGATGTCGAGAATACCAAGAAACTTAGTACCTGCCGAGCCCCTAAAGCCCGAACTTTGAACTTTAAGCCCTAAGCCCTAAGCCCTAAGCCCTAAGCCCTAAGCCCGAAGCCCTAAGCCCTAAGCCCAAAGCCCAAAGCCCGAACTCTAAACCCCAAACCCCAAACCCCAAACCCTATACTCTAAACCCTAAACCCTAAACCCTAAACCCTAAACCCTAGAACCTAAACAAACAAAACGAAGCCGTCGGGCCTGTACTGCCTTGGCTTGAATGCGTCGGTGACTCCATTGACTTGGCCTTGACTTGCCAGGGAGGCTGCAGCTCAGAAACTTGGGGCGGGCCTAGGGCTTCTGGGTATGTAGGTTTAGGGTTTAGGGTTTAGGGTTTAGGGTTGAGGGTTGAGGGTTGAGGGTTGAGGGTTGAGGGTTGAGGGTTTAGGGTTTAGGGTTTAGGGTTAGGGTGCGGGGTAGGTTTTATGGATAATGGGTAATAGCTTATGGGGTTTTAGGGTTTGGGGTTGATTAGGGTCTCTTGGGTTTGGGGTGTGGGGTGAAGGTGTTGGTGTTTCGGGGTGGAGATGGAGACGATGCAGTTTGTGCACATACATTCGGGCGCTCTCAGTTCTCCTCCTCCCATGCAGGCTTTAGAGTTGGCGTGGCCTGTTCGAAAAAAAAACTGGAACCTAAACCCTAAACCCTAAACCCTAAACCCGACAACAGATTCGGCCTTTTTGACAACATCTGAAGCCTCGTAGAGTCGCGCATCGCGCAGCCATATGCGGAGCCGTCTCCTTCAACATGCTGTCCTTCTAATTGTCGCAAAAATCCTCCCTCTTAAGGCCTTCTTAGTATGGAGAATAGGGCTCCAGCTATTCTTCTCTTTATCAAGGACTGTTAGGCTCTTAGGAGAAACATCCCAACGATGATAGGAGCCCCAGAGGTCGAAACCCCGAAGCCCGGAAGTAGGGCCAAGACCCCCCCCCGCCGCCCCACTCCAGCCCCTGCTCCCCCCCAAACCCCTAAAAACGTTGCTGCACCCTAAGATCTTAAAATAGAGCACGGCCCCGAAATCCTGGACTCTCAATTTGGGTTCTTCCCAAAATAGGGGTGCCCCTTTCATACACCAAATAAAACAGAAGCCCCTGAAAGGGACCTCCACAAAGGTCATAAGAACCTCATAAACGCACTCCTGAGATTACCTGTGCTGCCACTGGGAACCCCTGACAGCGGGCAGAACCAGGGGTGGAGCCTCGGTCCAGGATGTGGCGCTTGCTCGGGGGTTTGGGGTTTGGGGCTTGGGGTTTAGGGCTTGGGGTTTAGGGTTTAGCGTTGCCGGGTTGGGGGTGTGGACTTTAGCTTCAGGGATATCTGCGCCTAGGGCCTTCGGGCTCGGGGTGGGATTAAGGCGATGTGCGGCTTATCACGCCAGGCACGGTGCAGAGGTGCCAAGCCTGCCTCGATTGGCCGATCATGGTTAGGGTTTATGGTTTAGGGGTTAGGGTTTAGGGTTTGGGGTTTAGGGTTTAGGGTTTGGGGTTTAGGGGTTGCGGGTTAGGGGGTTAGGGGT
>CAJNDS010002412.1:44385-46885 GCA_905221605.1 Symbiodinium natans
CCGAAACCCCAAACCCCAAAGCCTAAACCCCAAACCCCAAACCCTAAACCGCCCTGTGAAAGATGAGGACTCTATGAACGTTCTTGTCATCCCTTGGATACTGGAGGGTCCAGGGGAACAACGGTTTAGGGTTTAGGGTTTAGGGTTTAGGGTTTAGGGTTTAGGGTTTAGGGTTGTTTCTAGGGCTACTAGGGAATGGGCATGGGGGGGTCTAGCCTTAAGATTGACAGTTTAGTCAGAGTATAGGAAGAAGGGTTTAGGGTTTAGGGCATAGGGTTTTCTAGCCCTAAACCCTACACCCTAAACCCTAAACTAGCCCTAAACCCTACACCCTAAACCCTAAACTAAACCCCCCAACCCCTGAAACCCCTCGAACCTACAAGTGCCCGAGATCGCTTGAGCCTGGAGGGGGCTGTGAGCGTCAGCAGCGCTGCGTCAATGCGTGTCTGAGCCAAATCCAAGGCATCAAAGCAGGGTAAGGGTTGATGTTTAGGGTTTAGGGTTTAGGGTTTAGGGTTTCGGGTTAAGGGTTTAGGGTTTGGGGTTTGGGGTTTAGGGTTAGGGAAAGCACTTGGGTTTAAACCCCTGAACCCTAAACCAGGCCCTCAATTGTAGGGATTTGTGGGTTTGAGCATTTGGGGGTTGAAGAGGGTTCGGGAAGCATTGAGAGCCAATGACGAAGACTGATAAATTGGCCCCTAGAACTCCCAGCAGTCAATATTGACAGGCTGACTGCAACTGCACGACAGCGCCCTAAAATGCTAAGCCATATCTCTCTAGATAAACATAAATAAAGAAATATATATATATATATGTATGTATGTATATATATATATATAGATATAGAAATATATATATATATATATATGTGTATATATACACATACATATATATATATATGCACATGTTGGGGGGGGTGGCTGTTCCACTTTCATCAAGTAGGCGGCTAGAAGCCCTATAGTTGTTGAACCCCGCCCCTACTTGGAAGACGCTCCCGTGGCAACAAACGCCAACGACCTCCAGTAGTCTCAGCCTGCTGTAGGGTGTGGGATTTGAGGTTGAAGCTCTAGAGGTACTCTTCCCCGAATCGGCAATATTTCCCCCATGGTCGGGCTCACACTAGGGGAGCTGCTCGCCCATTGCATCCGGGTCGGTAGGCCCGCAACTGGGATGGGTGGCCTATGTCGCAATTTACTTATGAAGGCCTAAAGCACATTCACCGGCCAGCCCTACCAAACCCTCTACGGATGAAGGTTTACCCTAAACCCTACAAGGGGGTGAGGGCTTGGTTTTTTGCAGCCTTCGGCGGGCGGCCTGAAAGCATTTGGATCCAAGCGGTGAAAGACAGCCCATGGTTCTGGCTCTAGGCTAAGTGCTCCGTGCTGAGGGTTTGAGGGTTTAGGGTTTGGCGTTTAGGGTTTAGAGTTGTAAGGTGTTTCTGAAGTCAGGGATCAGGGATATAGGTTCATACGGTTTTTTTCGGGTTTTCTGCGGCAGGTGCAAGAGCTAGCGCTTGGGGATTTTAAGCATGGCGTTCAAAGGTGGCTAAGGGGTCAGGGTCTTGGCTTTGTTTCACTCATGCCACCTATGCTCGGAGTTTTGCCCTGTTAACGTTGAGGAGCTGACTCTTGCATAGCTTCAGGGGCTCACCCCCCCCCCCCCCCCAACCCTTGAGAATGTTGCGTCCTACACTCCTAGCCAAGAAATAAGGTCGAAATGACACTGTCGGGCCCTAAGCCTTATAAACTCTAACCCCTAAACCTTGAACCCTAAGCCCTGAACCCTAACTCAGGGACTGTCTTGCATCCGGACCCTCCTCTTAGGGGTGAAACGGATGAATGAAACATTTTGGTGCCCTTGCACATGGGCACCACCAGATGTCCTAAAACTTGAACCTCCCCCCTAAACCCAACCCTAAACCCCACAGCCCCTTAAACCCCAAACCCCTAGACCCTAAACCCTAAACCCCTGGACCCTAAACACCTAAACCCTTAAACCCAAACTCAAAACCCTAAACTTCAAACCCCAAAGCCTAAACCGACTCTCCTAAACGCCCGCAATTAAAGCCCATGTTCGAACCCACAGCGCCGCAGCGCCAGTAGTCTGAGGGCAGGTAAGACAAGAGGGCGGACATCGGGCTCACTCCTCCCGTGTCGTGCGATCCACATTTGCCTGCTTTGAGGACCCCAAAGCCGGTTTGGGGTTTGGGGTTTGGGGTTTAGGGTTTAAAGTTTAGGGTTTAGGGTTTGGGGTTTAGGGTTTGGGGGTTTAGGGTTTCTAAACCCCACTCTGAACCCACCCCCACCTTGAACCTTCACGCAAAAAAAAATGGCCTGTGGAAAGAAGCTGCAGATCGATCTTCGGTTTACACGCTCAACCCGAAACCCGAATGAAACCCTAGACCCATCGAAAACCCCTGCAGCATTCTGGGGTTAAGGCTTAGGGCTTGCTCAGGAGCACCACCCTAAACCCTAAACCCCAAACCCTAACCACTACCCGA
>CAJNDS010002412.1:51885-281885 GCA_905221605.1 Symbiodinium natans
AATTCCTGAAACATACAAAAGGCCCTATTCGATTCTAACAAACCTTCCTTAATTAAAGGGCATTGGAGCCCACTTCCTGAAGCCTGGCAGGTTTGTCAGGCGCAAGTGACCAGGCTGTGCGGCAAACCCTAAACCCTAAACCCTAAACCCTAAACCCTAAACCCTAAACCCTAAACCCTAAACCCTAAACCCTAAACCCTAAACCCTAAACCCTAAACCCTAAACCCTAAACCCTAACCCCCCCCTTAGCGGCTACAATCCCTAAAAGCCTTGGCTTCAAGCTGCCTGGTGCATGAGGTCCGGGGGCAGCAAGTTCCGAAGCGTCGGGTTGAGATGGCCCCTGGGAAAGAGCGAGGGTTTAGGGTTTAGGGTTTAGGGTTTAGGGTTTCGGGTTTCGGGTTTCGGGTTTAGGCTCAGATTGGGATGCTTGGGTTCAGGGGCTCTGGTAGCCAGCAATTACGGTTGATTCTGATAGCGAGCATGGTCATAAAACGTTACTACAAGGCACTCACGAAGCAAAAGCACTTACTCAGCCAAAGCAACATGCAGCATCTTGCTCCTAACCGCTAACCCCAAACTCCAAACTCAAGACCCTAAAACCCTAAACCCTAAACCCTAAACCCAAAACCCTAAACCCGAAAAAAAACGGTAGAAGAAAAAACGACTCGGGCCCCAAGCTCGCAGAAGATGGTGCTGCTCTTCCCGATCCGGGCGGCAGAGCCCTCAGGCTCGCAAGCCACGACCTGTGAAAGGCTTTAGGGTTTAGGATTTAGGGGTTTAGGGTTTAGGGTTCGGGGTTTAGGATTTGTAGGGTTTAGGGTTTGTAGGGTTTTATAGGGTTTAGGGTTTTATAGCGTTTAGGTGTGGGGTTTAGGATTTGTAGGGTTTCATGGGGTTTAGGGTTTCAGGGTTTAGGATTTAGAGCTTCGGGTTTCAGGGTTAGGGTTTCAGGGTTTGGGATTTTGGGGGTAGGAGGCCACCTAGAAAAACCTCTACCCAAAGGCTTCAACTTCAAATAACAGACAAGTAGGAAACATTGTGGACTCTTTTCTGTGGAGCGAGTTGTCAGCGATCTTCGCCACAGTGGGAATAGCCTCAAAGAGGGAAGCCTCGACAACAACCATCATCTTCTTCCATCTTCGGTACCTCCCTAAACCCAAAACCCCAAACCCTTCTGTCGGTAGAGTTCCTACGCCCAATGCCCTGTGCAGGGCCTCTCTTGCAACCCAAAGCCCGATGTAGGGCTAAAGGTTTAGAGTTTAGGGTTCAAACCCAAAATGCTAACCCTAAATTCAAAAACCTAATCCCCAACCCTCAACCCTAAACCCATCTAAACCCTATATAGTTTGGCTTCGGAATAACGAATACATTGCAGGTTTTGGGGAGAAGCCAGGCTCACGCCCCCGAGCCTTATTTGAGGAAGATCTTTTGAATCCCATTAGGATCCCTACTACACTTGAAGGAGCATTCCCCGCCCTTAAGGGAGCATTATTCGATCGTCTTTTCTCTTGCTGCTGCGGGGTTTATATGGAGTTGGGTAGTTGACTTTCTGGATTCAGTGGTAGTCCTTTGAGTGCTGTTGCCATTGGGCTAAGGGCTTCCTCAAGGGAACTTCCGACTTAGGGCATGGGGGGGGGGGGTCCTTTTAGGGTTGAGGTTTTAGGATGTTTAAGGCTTACACACCAAGCTTAAGCCCGGAACCCGATCAAAGCGTTGCCTTGAACTGAACACCCTGGTACGTGAAGAAGTCGCCCAGCTGGCAAGAGGAGTCGGGACGTGTGTAGGTTTGCAGTTGGGTTGAGGGTTTAGGGTTTAGGGTTTAGGGTTTAGGGTTTAGGGTTTAGGGTTGAGGGTTTAGGGTTTAGGGTTTAGGCTTTAGGGTGTTAGGGTGTGAGGGTCTACACCCCACAAACCCTCCGCCCCCCACCGCCCACCTGAAACCTTAACTGAGACGAACCTAGGGCTTCTTCAAGAAGGTTCTGACTCAAGGGCTGTGGAGGGTATAGAAGGGGTATATAAGGGTCCCCTTTAAGGGCCCAGCTTAAGAGGCCACGCAACCAGCCTAAGAGGGAACGGGACGAGAGGGTCACTGTCGGTGTCTCGAGCTTTGTGGGGCTTCAACCGGCCTCTTCAGGCTAAACCCTAAACCCTAAACCCTAAACCCTAAACCCTAAACCCTAAACCCTAAACCCTAAACCCTAAACCCTAAACCCTAAACCCTAAACCCTAAACCCCAAAACCTAAACCCCAAACCCAAGTTCAGGTCTCAGGCTCGAAGAGATAGGGTCGGCTTGCTTGTTCTGACTAATGATTTCCTGCGGTGTCTGGGGTTTCGGGTTTCGGGTTTCGGGTTTCGGGTTTAGGGTTTAGGGTTTAGGGTTTCGGGTTTACGGTTTGGGGTTTACGGCTTAGGGCAGGAGACTCCTGATCATTCAGGGTACCTACTGTACAGGCCTACTTTAGTAGAATAGGCTTTTTGGGGTTGTAAAGGGGCCATAAGGGAATACTAGTCGTAGCTATTTCGAACGGTACAGTACGGACAGAGCCATGGTTTAGAAAACACACGCAGACGCACATTTATGATTGTCCCGGGCAGCATAAACAGCACTGATGCACACCGAGATTCGGAACGCTACAAACGCAATTCTCGTACTTTAGAGCCCTAAAACGCGAAACCATCTGGTCTGGTAAGGTAGGGTTCTGCGCAGTCGACGGAAGGTGCCAAACACCCAGCAAACGAAAGATAAAAACTAGAAGCGCCAGGGTCACTAGGGCTTGGGGGGTTTCTAGGCTAAACCAGAAACCTGAATGCTTAATTAGGGTTTTTTTTTTCGGAATCCGCGTCGCCTGGAATTTTCGGTGCCCGTTCCTGAGCAAGTACGGCTTCAGGTAGTCCCTGAAAAGCTCGAACTCGTATGCTCGAGGAAGCGTGTCCTGCAAGCACATCCTAAACCCTACGCCCAAAACAATAAACCATGAACCCTGAACTCTAAACCCTATACCCTAAGGGAACGGTTAGATAAGTATAGGGTTTGTAGGGTTTACAGGATTTACCCTAAGGCTCTTCGGAACTTTGCGCTGACAGTTTCAGGGTTGGGGTTGCTTGCGGGTGGTCAGCTGGATCTGATCCCGAGCCAGCCCCCAAGCCCGAAACACCAAGCTACAACCCTGTTAGGGAGAGGGGGTTTGGGTTTACGGTTTAGGGTTTAGAGTTCCGGTTTCGGGTTTCTCTAAACTCCAAGCAATGGAAGCCCCAATATCGTTCCACAAAGCCACGATGTCGCTCCTAAACCCTGCATGAAGCCGCCAGTCATTTAGAACATTGCCGCTTTTGGGGTTCTTTGCCGAAAACAGCGCGCAGCATTTTAGAGTACACACCAAAGACCAACATTTCGAGAACTGACCAGAAGACCCGATCTTCCCTCGCCCATGGCACCGAGACTCAGCACAACCCTCAAACCACAGATCCTACCTCCTAAGCCTGCACGCTTAGGCGGTTTAGGCGTTTGGGTTTAGGGTTTAGGCTTCCCTAAACCCCAAACCTTACAAACAGTTCGGAGGCCTCAAACCTAAACCACAAAACCCGCAAAAAGTTCGAAACCCCTAGCACAGTCAACTCGATGCTCTTTCTCGGCCCCCCTTCGGTCCATGAAGGGCAAGATCTGCACCTTCTCCTGTGGTCTTGAGAGATTTGGTGCTTCGGCCGCGCATGTTGGGCAAACCCTGAAACCTAAACGACTGGGTTTTAGGGTTTAGCGTTACGGTTGAGGCTTTAGGGCGACGTTCTCAACCAGCTCAGTCTCTGGGACCCGAATGAACACCCCCCTCGCTCCCAAAAAACTGAAGCCCTCAACCTAAATGCTACACCCTTGCCCTTAACCCCCAAACGCTACTAAACCCCCAAACCCTGAACCTTTGCATGTGCACATGAGGCGACCAGACTGGCCGTCCTTCATCAAAACGGCTGGCAATAATTCGGGCGGTTGAGGGTTTAGGGTTTAGGGCGTTTGCCTTGGCCTCCAGTGTGGCTACCGCCGGGGTTTGTTGTTTTGGGCTTAGGGTTTGGAATTTAAGGTTTATAGGGTTTAGGGATTAGGACTAACTGCCAAACAGTCCCCTCTACCTCGAAGACAAGGTTCATAGGCTCGAACCCATCCAAGATGATGCGCCCATAGCGATTTGGTATAGGTGTTAGGGTTTAGGGTTGGCATTGGGGGTCCCTTCACTCATGCCAGAGCCCGTCAGAATAGATTAGGACCCTAAGCCCCAAACCCTAACTTTTCTTGGGATCCATTACAATTAAGTTACAAAAAACATGTTCCGTAAACAAAGGGTGTTGGAGTTCCTGGGGCTGGCTCCTTCCTACCAGACATGAAGATGCATTGCCATGGTTTGGGCTTAGGCCTTGAGCTCAAGGGTCATTGGTGCATAGGGTCTAGGGTTTAGGGCTTATGGAGTTTGTAGGGTTTGTAGGGTTTATAGGGTTTGCAGGGTTTATTGGGTTTTAAAAGGGTTTATGGGGTTGTTTATCGGGTTCCCGGAAACCTGAAAGACCCGTACAACCCACACGTCTCAGCCCAACCACCGCAGAGAGTCCACTAATCACCCCTCCATTGCGGAAGATCCCTTTAAGCATACTAACGACCCCCACATCCTAAACCCCACAAACCCTATCAACCCCATAACCCAAGTAAACCCCCACAAACCCAATGAACCCAAAAGAAAACCCTAACCAAGAACTACAGGTCACGGGAGCCACTGGAGCTCTCCAGTGTCGGGCCAAGACACGAACTCTGGGGTGGTGTCCCACGTCGCGAAGATCTCCGTATCAGTCTGAGCTGACAGAGTTTGGGTTTAGGGTTTAGGCTTTGGGGTTCAGGGTTTAGAGGGGCTCAGGCTCTGAGATTTTTGGTTGATTTCGGCCTCTTCCCTTGCTAGGCTTTAATGAAGCTGGAGAGCCGGTTGGCTCAGGACTTGAAACTGATCCTGGAGCTTTTTGGGGTTTGAGGGTTTCTACAGCCCGCCGCTTATGAAAGGTCATGCGTTCTTCATTCGCGCAGCTGTTAGTGAGTTGAATGTTCACTGAGCTATCTTCGCTATGTGGCACCAAGGGGCTTGAGTTGCCACCCAGCTGACAAGAGCCTTCTGCTGCTATTTTTCAGCTTGAAGTATTTCCATTCCTTGATGATGCTCCGTGCTTGGTCTTCTCCTGCTCCTCAACTGAACCTTAAAGGCTTGATACACCGAAACCTACCCTTAAGCCTAAGAGCAAGAATCACCAGTCAGAGCCACGACTTGTGTGATTGGCTGCGGGTTCAGGGTTGAGGGTGTGGATTAGGGGGTGCGGGGGGGTTCCCCATTTTGCGTGTGCTCCATTGAGGGAGCTTTCAGGAACATGGGTTTAGGGCCCCTGCAAGACCATAAAGCTCTACACCAGACTGTTAAAGATAAACCCATCAAGTCATCCACCCTACCAGCACTTTTATTTGCAATTCGACCCATCCCGAAACTGACAGCATCTGACAGCCCTCGCTTCTGAATCAGTAGTACAACTACCCGAATCGCCCTAAACCCTAAGCCCTAAGCCCTAAACCCTAAACCCCAAACCCTAAACCCTAAAGTCAGGGTGTCAGGCAGAGACCACACCCAGCCCAGGCGGGTCCGTGGCCTGTGCTGAAATAGTTTGACCGGCTGTTCGATCTTCGTCGAGGATGCGGAAGGGAGATGGGGGGTTTAGGGTTAGGGTTTAAGGGTTAAGGGTTAAGGGTTAAGGGTTAAGGGTTAAGGGTTAAGGGTTAAGGGTTAAGGGTTAAGGGTTAAGGGTTAAAGGTTAAGGGTTAAGGGTTAAGGTTTAGCGTTTAGGGGGCCCTCCAGATACTTGAGGAATTCTAGGGTTTAGGGTTTAGGGTTTAGGGTTTAGGGTTTAGGGTTTAGGGGGTCCTCCAGATACTTGAGGCATTTGAGGTGGCTGACGTAGTGCTCGAGATATTTCAGAGTGGGTTTCGTGTGCCTGGCACGCGGTAGCGGTAGTGCTCGAAATTTGGAGAGTCGGCTCGCCCCGAACCATCCCGGTCGCCATCCCAGCCGAAGCCCTCAAAACTCAAAACCTCCACACCCCCCAATCCCTACATAACCCCTAAACCCCTAAATCCCCAAAGAAGCCCTGAGCTGGCAGCCTCTACCTGGAGGTAGACCTCACCGGCCTGATCGTTCGTGGTTCTTAGTAGGGAAATTCGGACGCCTCGGGGTTTAGGGTTTAGGGTCGAGAGATAAGGTGCCCGAATTCCCGAATTCAGAGCCCGGGAGGTTTCGGGCTCAAGTGAATGCAAGAGACCTGGCCGGCTGTAAGGTCGTAAGGGAGTTTAGAGGCCTTGCTTGCCTCATGACGGACCCTCTTTAATGTGCTCCTCCCCTTGGAACAGTCGAAGCTGATTTGGGTCCTCTTTAGGCGGTCCCCGTTTTGATTTTTTTTACATGCGATTGAAACGGATGAGTTTGGAATATTCGAAAGGGGCCTGGATGGCCAGGCAACTGATTTGACAGGCGCGCCGCGCGAAATATGTTTACGACATCCGGAAGGCTTGACCTACAAGTGGACCCCCGGATCCCAACCCTAAACCCTAAACCCTAAACCCTAAACCCTACACCCTCAACCCTAAACCCTCAACCCTAAACCCTAAACCCTAAACCCTAAACCCAACACGCGATCCTAAAAAGCTCGCCTACCTTGCCTTTAAGAGCCCCTGTGAAAGCGGGGTCCAACTCTACCGTTGAAGAGTTTAGGGACAGAGTGACCGAGTAGTTCGAGGGGCTTAGGGTTCTTGAGTTCAAGGTATAAGGGATCATACGTTCAGAGTTTTAGGGAAAAAGACCTGTCAAATATCGGGATTTCGGGTGTGGAGTCGGATGAGGGGGAGGAGCAAGACGGTCCACGGGCCGGGAGGACGCACGCGGACGCTACACTATGTACCTACATCTGCCCTACCTAGCCAAAAAGACCTTACCCACAACCACCGAGTGGTCCAAATAACCCTTAACTAATTGCCCTAAACCCTAAACCCTAAACCCTAAACCCTAAACCCTAAACCCTAAACCCGAAACCCTAAACCCTAAACCCTAAACCCTAAACTCTAAACCCTAAACGTTAAACCCTGACCCCTAAGAATCCCCATTGCATGCGGGCCGGCTATGGGATGACATCGGAGGGGAGGTTCGGGGTTCTGGGCTGTAAGGTTTATCCTCAGGTTTCGGTTCCAGTGCTTAGGTAGACCCATGCTCTGTTCAGAGGTCATACCCCGGCAATTAGGGAGGGTTGGGTTGCAGGTAGAGAGCACTGTTGATTTCGCTTCTTGGGTGGTCGTGAAGGATTCCTGTTGGGCTAAATCTTCTTCTACTGTCGAGCTTGAGGAGAGATTATAGCGATGGTAGAGCCGGTGCCGTTCCGCACGCTCGTGGTCGGGATCCGTGTGGACCTATACAACTGCCACTATCCGAGAGCTTAAGACGAATGGCCGCACGATTGATGATGACGACGAAGATGCAACGATGATGACTTTGGATGTTCTCCCTTATACCAACAGCCCTTAATAGGGATTACAGTCGGGGGGTGCTTGTAATCCCCATTGAAGGACCTGTTCGTAGAAAGAGGGGAGAGCATCCCAAACGATGACGATCAAAGGTTCAAAGACGCAGCGCCCGGGTGCCTTGTCGTTTCGCGCCTTGATCACCTGACCGGTGTGCACTAATCGAACCTGGGCATCGGCTCAAGGTGCATTCCGTGGCTTTGCCCCAAACCCTCTCGTTGGTAGGTTACCTATACCTATATAACAACTACTTGAGTCATAACCAGCAGAAAAGATGGGATTGCGGGTTCTTCAGGTGGATCTTAAAATGAAAACATCCCTAGACCCGGGAGTCCAAGGCCAAAGACCAATAGCACTCGTCAGGGTGGTTTAGGATTCAGGGTTTAGGGTGTACCCTAAACCCTGCAGTCCCCTAAGGGCCACAAAGGCAGAGACACCCGGATGCTTTGAAACTGAAGGTTCTAGATCCTATAAGCCCTACATCCATAGGCAGTGCACTTCTAGACCCAAGAGAAAGCCAGTAATGACAAGGGTGCCCTTTTTGGTTTACAGAGGCTTATACTGGAACTTAAACCCAAAACAGAAGGAATAAGGGCCTCTCCTGAACCCTAAACCCCTAAACCCTCCTAGTCATTGGCAGTCCAGCCAGAAGCCAGGCTTTGCTCGAAAAAAATGGGAGTTAGGTTTTGGAGTTTGGTTGAGGTTTTGAGGCCTAGGGCCCAGGGGTTTAGGATACAAACCCTACAACCCCCTACAAGCCTGTATGAAGCTGAAGCCATTAGCTTGTGAACCCGCAAAAAAAACCTTTGTAGGCCCTCCAGCAAATAAACCCAAAAGCGCTCGAAACTCAACTTTCAAAGGAAGGCGAGCAGGCGAGCATACGCGAAACCCGAAACCCGAACCCTAAATCCTAAACCCCAAGTCCCAACCTAAACCATGGATCACAGGTGGCTGGGACGCCCGCCCGTTGTGCATTTTTGGAGCCGTAGGGCAGGTAACTTGGCGTGGGTGGGGGCTTGAAACGGTTTAGGGTTTAGGGTTCAGGGTTCAGGGTTTAGGCCTAAACCTTCACAGAATTTAGGGCTTGGGGGCCGAAACCTTCACAGAAGTTCAAACCTGAAACCTCCAGATGCAGGCCGTCCCGCTACGGCCCACCACTGCGGTGTATTTTGGTTCACCCTAGACGTAAGGAGATTGCATTCTCACCGTACCGGTATATTATGCGTGCGTTAGCTTTGCCTTGTAGTTTTTGTTTTGTTCTTAAAGGCGGGTTTTGGTGCCTGCGGATCTACCCTAAACCCTAAATCCAATAAACCCTATAAACCCTATAAACTCTAGAAACCTTATAAACCCTATAAACCCAACAAACCCCAATAAACCCCATAAACCCTAATAACCCTAATAACCCTACAAACCCTATAAACCCTATAAACCCTATAAACCCTATAAACCCTATAAACACAATAAACCCTATAAAACCTATAAACCCTATAAACCCTATAAACCCTATAAACCCTATAAACCCTATAAACCCTATAAACCCTATAAACCCTATAAACCCTATAAACCCTATAAACCCTATGAACCCTATAAACCCTATAAACCCTATAAACCCTATAAATGCTACAAACCCTATAAATGCTACAAACCCTATAAACACAATAAACCCTCTATAAACCCCCAGCCTCGTTGTCCGGGGTTCAGAGTTAGGTGGCTTAAGGTTTAGGGTTTAGGGTTTAGGGTTCAGGCTATAGGATTTATGGCCTCTACCACAGCAGAATCCTTCTCTATAGGTTTGGGTACCACAAACGGCGGTACATGCCCAAGATCAGCCCCCACTTCCTAAACCCCTGAACGCTGCGCGCAAATCCTGAACCCTATAAGCTCCGATAAGCCCTAAACAAAAAACACCCTACAAACCCTAAACTCGCACCCTCGGTTGTCTGCCATACCCCAGAAAGCCCCATAGGGTTTATGGCTTGGGGATGTTTAGGGTTTTGGGGTTACTTAGGGTTGAGTGTTTAGGAATCTACTCCTTAAATTGCGTATCAGATCCCGATTCTAATTAAGGGAATGTTCTGTAATCAACGCGTATCGGAATCTCTGGGACAGCCCTAAACCGTCCCCCTGGTCGCTAGACCCTCGACATCCCAAATTCGAACCCGTATCTTAGGTGAGGGCCCCCATGTGCCACCGAAACCCTAAACCCCAAACCCTAAACCCTAAGCCCTAGACCTAGGCTTCTTTGTGCTTTAGGACTCAAGGATCAGGGCTTCAGGGCTTCAGTTCTCGAAGGGTTGCAGCTGCAGGGCCGTGGCTTCTTCCAATCTTGGGTTCCCTCTCTGAAGATGCGTTCAGTCAAGTTCCGATCACCCTAAACCCTAAACTCTCAACCCTAAACCCTAAACCCTAAACTCTAAACCCTAAGCCCTAGACCCTAAACCCTAGCCCTAAACCCTTCTGAAACCCTAAAGGGGCGTTCAGATAGCTCTCGGCCCCATCGTCACGGAAGCCAAGCCGAGGTCAAAGCTCCCGCTTGAAGAAAGGCTTTATGTACCTGAGAGTGTAGGGTTTAGGGTTTAGGGTTTAGGGTTTAGGGTTTAGGGTTTAGGGGTTTAAGGGGTTCAAGGGCTTTAAGGGCTTTAGGGCTTTAGGGATGAAGGGTTAAGGATTTAGGGGTTTGAGGGTTTGAGGGTTTGCGGGTTTGAGGATTTGAGGGTTTGAGGGTTTAAGGGTTTGAAGCGTTTAGGGGTTAAGGGTTTTAGGGTTTTTAGGGACTCAGTCCGACCTGCCCAGCTCTCGAAAGTCCTGGTTCCTTTCGCCACTCCGATTGCTATGAGGGTACCCAAAAAGCCGGCTCTGTGCTTAATTACAGCGCTGCCGGCAGGCTGCTTCAACACCCGCCCACCCCAGCTCTCCAAGGGGCCCAAGTTTCGGGTTTGTGAGGCTTGGGGTTTAGGGCTACGGGATTCGGGCCCGGGTTTTCGAGTGTAGGATTGAAGGGAAGTTCTATCTTACTCTCTACCTAGAGTGTTATCTGTATACTTCATGAAGGGGTGATTTATCGCCTGCGATGCTGTGTCCTACCATGTTCAAGGCTGATTGCAGGCCTTCGGGCAGACAACTTAATTTAGTGTGGGCCAGACTCAGGAGTCGCCAAAAGGAGGGAAAAAAAAAAAAACCGCCCTTTTTGGCGTGAAGGGGCGTCTGAGGGAACCTAGACCCGAAATAAAAGGAGGAAGAGCCTACTCTGGGCCCTAGTGGGTTTTAGGTTCGTCGGGTTTCGGGCTCAGAGTTGCAACCCCAAACCATAAACCCCTGGGTTTAATGTGTGTGGCCAAAAAAGGAATATCGTGACCGGCTCCACCCCACCCCGCATGCCTAACAACCATTAGACCCTCAAACCTTCATCTCCAAATCCCAGCCCCACTGACACTGAACGCCCCAAAGCCCTAAGGCCCTCAGCCATCGAGTCCTCTCGTCCAAGCCCCAATGCCTGTAAACCCCCCCTCCCCTCTCCCAGCAAAACACCTCTAAAGCAAAACCCTAAGCCCTAAACCCTAAACCCTAAACCCTAAACCCTAAAAAACTCCTGAGGTTCTGGCTGTCTGAAAAGAGTCTCTGGTGTCATCTGTGTCTGTCCCCAGGCACTGGCGGAGGGTTTAGGATTCAGGGTTTCGGGACTGACACTCTTCGACGATTCCTTCAGGGTTTAGGGTTTAGGGTTTAGGGTTTAGGGTTTTCAACCTATAGGATGCTAATATTGTGGGGTCGCCAACACCCCAAGCCAAACATTGACATTGAGCAACGGAGCTTTGGTTACGCCTCCCTTTTTGGGGCTGAAGGTTCGGGATATTACGGGTACAGCTAGGCTTGACGGGCCTGTTCAACTTTGGAGTTCAGGGTGCAGGGGTTGAACCGCAATGAAGGCTTGCAGATTTGGATCCGATACCAGTTTGGGGTTTGGGGTTTCGGGGGCTTAGGTTTAGGGCCTGTAGGGTTTAGGAATAGGGTTTTAGGTTTAGGGTTTAGAAACATGAAGCTGTCCTGGAAAACATGGTTTGGGGTCTTTAGCATGTTTCGCCCTCATCTCGAAGCCGAAACCCCAAAACCCCAGACCTTCAATCCCATATCCTGCAGCCGAAACAAGCCTTGTCAACCCAGCCTGACTTGCACCTAAACCCTATAAACCCTCTAAACCCTAAACCCTAAAGTCTTAGTACAACCTCAGTCCTAGAAAGGCGGGTGTTCTCCAAGGAAGGGGCCCATTCTGAGTGTCGAACTGATGGCGCTAGAGTATCTAGGCACCTCATCGTCTGTGCCGAAAAAGGACCCCATGAAGCCTTCGCCCCACTACGAACTTCTCCCGTCAGCTGGGCCTGAACTGGACTTTCGCAAAGCAAGGCAAGGGGGAGCCTTCCAGAAAGAAGTCCTCCCAGCACCGCTGTTCAGGAGGACCGGCCCAGGGGTTCGGCATAGCTTATAAAGCCCTAAGCCCGAAAAATTAGGGCATTTAGGGGTCTTTAGCGCTTGGGCTTGCAAACTTTGGGTTCGGGGACTACGGGCTTCCGGTCAAGGATATCTGTTTTTGGCTTCAGGCTTGAGGGCTCAGGGGATTGGCGATCTTTGGGGTGTACAGGACCTGAGACCTCACTTTGAGGGGTGGGTGAGTGACTCCACATTTCTATCGCGAGCCCGCGAGCCCTAAGCCCTAAGCCCTTTGTCCCCAAACTTTGAAGTTCAGGTAGCCAGCGGCCCTTTCCGCTGACTTTATGCAGAGGCAGTGCCATCTCAACCCTCCCCCCCCTCCCCCCCCCCCCCCCCACCCCCCTCCCCCCCCCCCTCCCCCCCCCCCTCCCCCCCCCCCCCCCCAAAGAAAAAAGAAAAAATAGTAACACATGACTCGGCCATAAGGCCTAAGTCCCTGCACCAAGCCCGGAAGAGCCGGGAGACACCAACAACCCCGACCCAATAGACATGCATATTTGGCAAAAGGAAACGTTCTGAGTATGGAAGATGGAGTTATGAAAGATAACGTAGTAGTCAATGATCAACCTCTTCGGATAGCAGCCTATGCATGCGTGCGTGCATCCATCATCAAGCTTACATACATACATACATACATACATACATACATACATACATACATACATACATACATACATACATATATCTTGCATGCATGTGCACCCACTCCACACTCAAACCTGTTTCTATACTAGTCATATACCACTATAAACATACGGCACGCTTCCCAAGCCTGTCATATTTGAAATCGAGCGCCCTGCAGGAAAACGGACACATGGTCAGATATTATACGAGCATATGAAAAACCGGGAACTGTTAATTAATTGTATTGGCCAGCTCCATCTTGCGAGGAAGGACTGCAAGCTGTCTTGGCTCACGACGGCAAGCTGCAAGGCAAGGACGCATCCTCCAAACTGCAAACTGTCAGGCGAGGCTGGAAGAAGAGCGCATTGCCGCATTGAGCGGCATGCTCTACGCGTGCGCCTCAAATTAAACAATGCAGGCAATGTGTTTAGCTCAGCCAGCCACTAAACACATGCACCAAACAAAGTCATGAGGCTCAAAACTTCAGCTAAAACGAGGTGGAGGGGGGGAAAAACAAGCATACAGGAAAATAGAGCATATTTCACGAATGCCGTCAGGCGCTGCAGCCATCAATTCCTGGAGAACCGAAAAGGGCGGGGAACAAGACAGAGCAAACAGAAAAAATATTCAACAACAGCGGAGGACTCTCGCTGGTGGGATAGTACAGATCCTACTAATGAGCATATGTCGCAGAACGCGGGCCGCACAGCATATTTCTTTTGACTCAGGACAGGACCTGGTCTGAGCAGGGGGACAGGACCCCTCTGCTTCGCAACCGGACAAGACCGGTGCGTCAAAAGTTGAAAGGAAATGTGGCATGAGTATAGCGCGTTGCGCATGTCTGTGAGCCACTGAAGACTGTTAACACACGCACTCACCCACTGAGAACGGTCACCCCTCTGCTTTGCAACCGGACAAAACCAGTGCGTCAAAAGTTTGGAAAACAGCTGAGCTCGCGAGCGACAACTTGCTTCACATGTTTTGGCCAACTTAAGCGTCAACGACTCACGCGTAACGAGACAGCCAGCGACCTACCGACCTACCGACGCTTGTAACGGCTTGCCTCAGGCGTCTCACTTTTTCTCTTCAAGCCGGAACCGCTCGACTGCTTGCCTTTTCCATGCCCTTCTGCTGGGATTTCAAGATCTTCGCATACGGCTTGGCGCAACTTCCCAGGACGCCAAGTTCCCTCACGCATCCCTAGCTCTGGCCACACCCCGCCCTTCTCAAACACTGGCTTCAGCCTCGGGTCCAACCAAAGCCTGCGAAGATTTTGCCCTGACGCACCAAACTGAAACGTTGTCACGAGTACCCATGGTCTATCGTCTTCTGGCGCACGACTCAAGTTCGCAATTAAGCTCTGGACAAAAGCATCTCCTAAACTACAGGCCCACACAAGCTACGTTGTCCAAACTCGGGTTAAAACGAAAAGCGACGCTCAAGGGCTGCGAGGTGTCTTGGCTCACGACTGCAAGCTGCCAGGCAAGGACACAAAAGCATCTCCTAAACTTCAGGACTGCAAGCTTCCAGGCAAGCTACACGCTGCTGAGAACGAAAACCGAAGCTCAAGGACTGCGAGCTGTCTTGGCTCACGGACTGCAAGCTGCCAGGCAAGGCCACATCCTCAAACCTAGAGCCTGAAACGAGGGCACATCCTGCAAACTGCAAGCTGTCAGGTAAGGCAACGTTCTGCGCAAGCTGTGGACAAAAGCATCTCCTAAACTTCAGGACTGCAAGCCCCCAGGCAAGCTACATTCTCCAAACTCGGATTAAAAACGAAAAGCGACGCTCAAGGGCTGCGAGGTGTCTTGGCCACGACTGCAAGCTGCCAGGCAGGGACACAAAAGCATCTCCTAAACTTCAGGACTGCAAGCTTCCAAGCAAGCTACACGCTGCTTAGAACGAAAACCGAAGCTCAAGGACTGCGAGCTGTCTTGCGCATCCTCAAACCAGGCCTGAAACGAGGACACATCCTCCAAACTGCAAGCTGTCAGGCAAGGCAACGTTCTGCAAGCTCTGGACAAAAGCATCTCCTAAACTTCAGGACTGCAAGCCCCCAAGCAAGCTACATTCTCCAGACTCGGGTTAAAACGAAACGCGACGCTCAAGGACTGTGAGCTGTCTTGGCTCACGACTGGACACAAAAACATCTCCTAAACTGCAGGACTGCGAGCTTCCCTCTGGTTAGAACAAAAAACGAAGCTCAAGGACTGCAAGCTGTCTTGGCTCACGACTAGCTGCCAAGCAAGGCCACATCCTCAAACTCGGCTTGAAACGAAAACCGAAGCTGCCAGGCAAGGCTACATTTCCCAAGCAGGAACTCTGGGCTCGCAGCACTGCAAGCAGAGAATCAAAACCGAGACTACAGGACAGGAGCCGCGACGGCAAGATGAAAAAGAAGTGCGTTTTCTTGCAGCACACAGCTCACAGTCTGACGCACGTCTTCGCTCCACGACACTCTCCGAGACTACAAATACGAAAAAATGAAACAACAACTCCTGGTGCAACATTCTGGCACAGCTGCCTGCCTGAGCCTGGCGACCTGCAATTTCGGCGTACTTGCCTTTCAAGACAACGCTCCTGCACGGTTGCTGATCTGGAACTCCTGGCTTGCGCCCTGGCCTACTTGTTTCATAACGACAAGTTTGCATTGATCTCCTCAGCCGGTTGGAGGGTTTAGGATGACAGAACCTATGCCCACCCGAGACTTTCCTTACCATCTTGGGCAAATGCCCAACCTTCAACAACAGCGGAGATCTGGCCAACCGCCATCTTGCGACGATTTTAATAAGACTATTTTTGAGCTCTTCTGCCTGTTTGGAGGGTTCAAGATAACAGAACCAAGGCCCACCAGAGACCTCCCGCTTGCCAAGCATGGGCAACCGGAGGTCTGGCCAACAGCCATCGTGCGACGATTTTGTATGGGAGGACGGTGTTCGGAAGCTTTCGAGCGAGAACACAGAATGCGGCTAAATCCGGCAGAACTAAGCGCGGAACGCTGGTCATTGGAATGGCGACGCACGGTGCGTCATGGTAGCATGCGTCACCATCTCCCAAGACATCCAGGAAGATGTTTGCGCGAAGCCATTCGGAAGTGCTCCAGGCAGCTCTGCGATCCACATCCAGATCCTCGACTCAAAAAGAAAAGGGCAACTGAATGCAATGGCCAAGTCATGTCCAACAGCGAGGTGGGTCACGCAAACTACTGGGATACTTCAGACGAGCACGCGCCACATTTCACCAAGTAATGTCAACACGTCAACACGATGGGCGTGGCCCAGAGTCAGAGATAGACAGAGTGTGCGTACATCCCCGTGGCGCTGTCGCCCAAACGATGCGCGTCATTGTTTGCTTGCAAAATGGCCCGGTACAAGATGAACTGAAAGTTGGTCAAGTTGTCCAGGACCCTAAAGCGGACAGTTTGGAGAATGCAACATGTTGCCGCAACGCGCGGGACACGACACCAAGGACAATCTGGCTCTGAGGCAATCAGGCAAGCTGCAAACCATCATGCTGTCCGTACTTGACATCTCGCAGGTTCAACGTCGCACCATGCACCGTAACTACCAACGGGCACTTGAAGAGACTCTTGACGAAAGATGTTTTCGCCGCCCCACTTGGCCCTTGTAGCACGTGCATTTTGTACCACCTTAGGCCCGCGATGGCTCAGACTTGCGCCCAAAAGCAGCAAACGTGTTTTTGGAGGCTCTGCGCGCGATGAGACCTCGCGTCTGCGGCTTTCACTTCGCAGACAGGATCTCCAAAATCTCGTACGCTGCTTTTACTTTCGGCATGGTCTGAGACATCGCGTCTGCTTTCACTGTTTGCACTTCCTCGGCAGAAACCGCCAAAATCACGTCTTCTGCTCTCACTTTAGGTGTAGGATCTAAGATATCGCGCAGGTGAACTTTGAACTCCTGCAGCCAAAAGTGGAATTGATTCAGAAAGCCACGAAGCTGGGGGAACAATGGGTCGTCCACAGAATGAGACGGCAACCTGTATGTCTTCGACAGTTGCTTGCCATGGTGCTTCTTCCTCAGCACTCCGAAACGTAAATCCGCACGGCGGTTCCCGGGGCAGGTCAAACCGAAAAACAGAAAGATCTCCGCAGCTGCGCGGCAAAGCAAAGGCTGTCTCTGCACTTTGCACGACGTCCGCGTTCTGGATGAAAGTCTTGTAGGAGCGACGACGCTGGAGCAGATACCGTTGGCAAGTCTCATGGCTCAGCCTCCTCACAATTGGCGGGGCATCCGGAAACAGGAAGCACTGCGTAAATTATTCCAGATAAGAAGCTGGACACTCCACCACGAGGTAATCCATGCCGGATTGACTTCGTAATCTATGAAAGGCTAATAATCCGTGTAGTTCCAGAGGCTGCCAACCTTCACGTCGTAAACATAAAAGTGCGCACGTGCGCGTGACACGGAGACGACCTTTCCGCGGGCGTGGCTGCCCTCAATATGTGGCTTGACAGGCCCGAACTGAAAGCGGGACATGTTCCTTGCGTTGGAAGCTTGTGAACTTCACAAGTACAAGAACGCGCTCAAGCGAGCAATGCAAAGCAGCAACAATGAAATATTATTTTTGCGCCAGTTGCGTTCTGTCAACCCGCTTTGCAAACGTGAACTGGGCGTGGAGATGGACAGCGGGAGCGGTCGCGCGCATGGACTGCTTGACGGTCAAGCTTGTGTGGAGGATTCTTTCTTGAAACCTCTTTCGTGGCCCAGTCCTAATACCGTTCGACCAGGACGTGACCAGGCGCAGTCCACCATGCATCAACCTCGGCTGCACGGAAATAGAAGAATATTCACTTTGGCTACGTCTTCCTGTCAGGAAAACATCTCTGTCCAATGCCAGCAGCTGTTTGACCTTCCGGGACAAAAGGGTGATTGAAGGCGAGTTGGATGTCAGCGCAGTGAACACGAAACGTCGAAGAGCTGGGCAACGGCCCTGCGGCCACACCGGCCCCTTGGACAGGCACGGACTCAGGAACTTCAGGAGTGTGTAGAGGAGCGCCGCAAGCGCTGTTCCACAGTTCGATGGCCCTCCGAACTTCGACCAGCTCCGCATTGGTTTCCAATCTGGGTATCAAACTTTCCAAGAAGGTCTCGACACGCTCTTTGCCCGCATCCCTGGCATTGATGCAGCGCCAGTAAGGGGCTCACTCCGCTCAGTGCCCAAGACCAGACCCCCAACCCCGACCAAACATGTCCAGCGCACTCACTCAGAGTGCGCAGCTCAAAGCTCGCAAGAAACAAATTAGCAGTTCCCGGCTTTGCATATGCGATCATATGCTTGTATAATATCTGATCATGTGTCCGTTTTGCTGCAGGGCGCTCGATTTTGAGGAAAACATATGGAAAAACCAGTCCGCGCCACACATCTTATATCTCCAAAAGCACCCTAAACCCACACTGCAGGTTTGCCAAACCCTTCCTCAAAATCGAGAGCCCGAAAGAAAAGACGCAGACGTCGTCAGATATTGGAAAACATATGGAAAAAAACAAGCCCGCGCCGTGCATCTTATCTCCCCAAAAGCACGCTGAACCCAAACTGCAGGTTTGCCAGACCCTTCCTCAAAATCGAGCGCCCTGCAGGAAAACGGACACATGATCAGATATTATACAAGCATATGCAGGAAGGGAACAGGAAAGGGTGCCGCCCCAAACCCCAAACCCAAACTACCGTAAACCCTAAACCGTAAACCCTAAACCCTAAACCCTAAACCCTAAACCCTAAACCCTAAACCCTAAACCCCTAAACCCTAAACCCCTAAACCCCTAAACCCCTAAACCCCTAAACCCCTAACCCCCTAACCCCTAAACCCCTAAACCCTAAACCCTAAACCCCTAAACCCCTAAACCCCTAAACCCCCTAAACCCCTAAACCCCTAAACCCCTAAACCCCTAAACCCCTAAACCCCTAAACCCCTAAACCCCTAAACCCCTAAACCCCTAAACCCCTAAACCCCTAAACCCCTAAACCCCTAAACCCCTAAACCCCAAGCCCCGAACCCTAAACCGGGGCCCAAGCGGTCTCCATCCCTAGACATCCCTGCGAAGGCTCGGTCCTCGATGGCCAGAGGGCTTGGGGTTTAGGGTTTAGGGTTTAGGGTTTAGGGTTTAGGGTTTAGGATTTAGGGTTTAGGGTTTAGGGTTTAGGGTTTAGGGTGTAGGGTTTAGGGTTTAGGGTTTAGGGTTTAGGGTTTAAGGTTTAGGGTTTAGGGTTTAGGGTTTGGGGTTTAGGGTTTAGGGTTTAGGGTTCAGGGTTTAGGGTTTGGGCTTGGAGTGAAATTTGCTGTCGGGTCGAGGAGTTGAGGGTCTTGGGCGTTGGGCTTTGGGGATCCAAAGTTTAACTGTAGAGCCTCCCCCGAAACCCTAAGCCCTAGACCCCGGACCCTAAACCCTAAACCCTAAACCCTCAACCCGCAACCCTAAACCCTAAACCCTAAAACCCTAAACCCTAAACCCTAAACCCTGAACCCTGAACCCTGAACCCTGAACCCTAAAGCCTAACTCTCTCTACCATATAAACCTAAATGTTAAACACGAATTAGGCAATTTGACCCCCATTGTTCAGCACGAATTAAGCAGTTTGATCCATTTTGGCCCCTCTGACCCGTCTGACCCCCCCATCGTTCAGCACGAATTAGACAATTTGATCCATTTTTTGACCTCTCTGATGCCTTTGACCCCCATTGTTCAGTGTGGTTGGCAGGCTCTGCAGCTCAGCAGAGCCACGAAGCCAGCAGGGCACAGGACTGACTCAGGACTCAGGGTTCCTGGATGGAATAAAATTGAGGTCTGTGTGATTGTTTGGCCACTTTCTATTTTCGTAACGTTTTGGGAGTCTTTGGGCGGGTGGGTTTTTTTGCCGTTGCCTGCACACCTCCCTTATGAACTATAGGGATATGTGCTCCAGAAGAAGCCCAGACAGAACAACCCTACAAGCACGCGTGGCTAGGACGGCCTCCTGGAGTTTACATGTCAAAGTGCTCTAGCGAAGTCCAGGTTCGACGCGCAACCCTCCAATCCCTGAGCTCCCTGAACCCTGAGACACCCGAGACACCCGAAGCACCAAAACACCCCATAAGCCCTAAGCCCTAAGCCCTAAGCCCTAAGCCCTAAGCCCTAAGCCCTAAGCCCTAAGCCCTAAGCCCTAAGCCCTAAGCCCTAAGCCCTAAGCCCTAAGCCCTAAGCCCAAGCCCCAAACCCCAAACCCCAAACCCCAAACCCTAGACCCTAGACCCTAGACCCGAGACCCTAATCCCTAAACCCCAAACCCCAAACCCCAAACCCTCAACCCAGCCCTAAGCCCAGCACTTGATGACGACGAAATCGGCATCTTTGGCCCGCAAAATGTCTCCCGAGCGCAAGACCTGCCGGCGGCTTGGTAAAGTTCTTCCTGGGTTTAGGGTTTAGGGTTTAGGGTTTAGGGTTTAGGGTTTAGGGTTTAGGGTTTAGGGTGCAGGGTTTAGGGTTTTACTATATTGACGCCGTGGAACATATGAACTTGTTCGAAACTTATGTTGGACTTATTTTTCGTCCGGATTAAGTAGGAGATAAGTTGTGCATAAGTTCGAAGGCTTGCTTTTTTATCGTTTTCATGAGCAGCACCCTTTTTTTCGAAAACGCGGGCACACAGCTTAAGGCATGGCAGAAAACTATGCCCAGAGATGCAGAGAGACCTTTTGCTTCTTGCAAGCATGGCAAGACGGCAAGACAAAACGTGCGAAAACAAGGAAAAAGCAGGCCAACTCCGCGGACATTGGCATTTTGTTTGCGGACCGGCTCGCGGACACCAGCGGACAGCAGACGACGCCAGATGGTAGCGGCGCGGGGTCCGGGTTTATATGAGCCCATGCAGGCGGACATCCCCCGCGCGGACGTGGACGTCCGCGAGCCAGGGCTTGACCTCTCCTGTCGCGGACATTGGCGGACACCTGGCGGACACCTGGCGGACAAGGCACGCAAGCGTCCCGAGGTGGCCGGGGAGGCTTGAACGCTGCCAGGCAACTATAGAATATCTGTTGCAGGGGCTGCAAGACCGATTTCTTCAATTTTTGCTGAGATGCACGCGCGAACCCGGGAACAACATCCCAAAATGTAAAACAGATAAGTAGAGATAAGTTCTATATAAGTTTGCTTGACATAACACGCATAAGTTCCTAAGTCCGAGATATGTCAAGCAAAAAAATGTCGAACTTATCTGGAACTTAATTATATAAAACAAACTTAACTCCAAGATAAACAACTTAATCGATACATATCACGTACTTATAAGTCGATAAGTCGGCGGGGTCAATTAAGTAGGGTTTTAGGGTTTAGGGTTTAGGGTTTAGGGTTTAGGGTGCTTTGTAATTACACTGAGGGTGATATGGGGGGGGGGGGGGGGATCTAAGGGGCCTGACGCCTAATTCCCTAAACCTAAACCCTAAACCCTAACCCGAAACCCTAAACCCTAAACCCTAATAGAACCAGCAAGATTTCGGGGGTAGTCGCGACTTTCTGCTACAGAAGCCATGAGCGCGTAAGACTTTCGACCCCTTGAGATCTTCAGGCCTCCTGAGGGTTTAGGGTTTAGGGTGGTTTAGGGTCTAGGTTTAAGGTTGAGGGTTTAGGGTCTAGGGTCCAGGTTTGGGTTTAGGTTTGGGGTTTGAGGATTGGGGTTTCGGGCCTGGGCCTAATCGCCCGAACACACGCTCAAGATTCCAGCGCAGAAGATCTCACCGACATTTGAGATGGCATCTAGTTTTTTTTTTGGGGGGGGGGGCTTTATGTCGTATCCTGATTAGTCTGGACCCCTCCAATAATGAAAAGTTTTCCAAAAAATATTCAGGAGACAAAAATTCGATTGCCCCCCCCCCCACAATAAAGTAAAGTTTTTCGGGCATGGGTTTCGGAAGAGAGAAAAAAGAGAACAAGATGATGAAAGAGAAGAGCAAAAGAAGAGTAGCTTCAAGTCGGAGTTCTGAGCTGTCATCCCCAACCTGAGCTGAGTAGCTGAGAGCTGAGCTCATCTGAGCTTACCTGAGCTTACCTAAGTTTACCTGAGCTCTTACCTTTAGCTTTAATTACTGAGCTTACCTGAGCTTTCCTGAGCTTACCTGAGCTGAGCTCATCTGAGCTTACCTGAGCTTAATTACCTAAGAGGAGAGGGAAGAGGAGCGAAGAGGAAATGAAGAGGAGCCGGTGGGGGGGTCCCTTTTTTTGGTGACACTATTGCGGGGGTGGATTTAGTTTGGGGGGGGGGGGGGCCCCCCACACTAATCAGGATACCACATTAAGCAGTGTTTCAAAGCTCTTGGGCTTCTGAGCCTTCGACCCCAATGTCTTCATGAACTCTTACTGTGTTTCCTTAAATTTGCGGTACCCTAAGCCCTAAGCCCTAAACCCTAAACGCTGACAACTGGAGGCGAATGCCTTGGAAATTGGCAGGAGGTTAGGAGTACGTACGTGACGTCCGCATACGCTTTGCCGCCATGAGCAGCATGACATGAACAGATAAGAAGCGGTATAGGGACTGGGCTATAGGGGGAAAGCTAGAATGAAAAGGTTTCGGTCAATCGGCTCCTTCTTGTGAGGCTGAAAGCAACCCCGTTTGAACCCTCAGCCCTCAAAAGGTACATGGGTTTCGGGTTTAGGGTTTAATGTTGCACCCTGTTTAGTGTGGGGGGCCCCCCCCCCCCCCGGACAGTCGAGGCGTGGATGGGAGCCTGATTACACGGCCCCCGGGGCTCATATGATTTTAATAGGGAGGAGTTTAGATAGGTTCAAAAGGGGCAGCGATGCCCGGTTATCTTTTTTAAAGGCGCGCCACGTGGAATTTTCTTACGGCGCCCGGACGATTTGTCTTTAAACAGGGACTCCCAAACAGTCAGCATGTCCTGAATAATTCAGCCAGTTTGTCTTTAAAGAGGGGGCCAATACTAAACAGGGTGCAACATTAGGGTTTAGGGTTAAGCGTTTAGGGTTTAGGGTTTAGGGTGATTCTAAGGTGCAGGGACTCGAAAGATGCCACCTGCTTGTCGCTGCGGATCTGCCGCAGCGTGTCAGCCAGGACGTCCATGCGACCTTGGGGGGCACTCATGGCTGCATTGAGACCAGGGCTTATTATGTTTAGGGTTTAGGGTTTAGGGTTTAGGGTTTAGGGTTTAGGGTTTAGGGTTTAGGGTTTAGGGTTTAGGGTTTAGGGTTCAGGGTTTAGGGAGTCTGTGAGCACTTAATCCTGAACTCCTGAACCCTAGAGCGCCCATGGCACCAAAATGCCAGGAACAAATCCAGGTCCCCAGCACCCTGCTTTCACTTTCATCAGTCCCCTCCAGCATCATGACTCTAGGTATCCAAACCCAACCCAACACCCTACACACTGAACCCTAAACCCGAAACCCGAAACCCTAAACCCTAAACCCGAAACCCTAAACGCCAAACCCTAAACCCTAAACCCTAAACTAAACCCCAAACCCTAAACCCTAAACCCGGACCCTAGACCCTGGACCCTAGACCCTGGACCCCGGACTGCCCCCTGAACCCCAAGACGCCTTGCGGACAGCTGGGGCCGGAGCCCTGTCCTTTCAGCTTCAGATCCGCCTCACGGATAGACTTAGGGTTTAATTAGGGTTTAGGGTTTAGGGTTTAGGGTTTAGGGTTTAGGGTTGAGGGTTGAGGGTTGAGGGTTGAGGGTTGAGGGGAGATGTCAGGGTAGCACCATCGGAAAGATGAGGGTCTTAGGGTTTAGGGTTTATCGGGTCCTGGGTTTAAACATGTTAGGGCAGGGTTTGGGGGATCGCAGAGTATCGGAGGGGAAGGGTCTTAGGGTGTGGGGGTTGTTAGGGTTGATAATGTTAGGGCAGGGTTTCGGGGGTTTCAGTCTAAGGGACCACTGGAGTCTTCAAGGCATCGGTTTCGTTCGCTGAGGAGGTGCCACATGGTTCAGTCGTCCTGGGTTGAGGGTTCAGGGTTCAGGGTTCAGGGCTTGCTGTAGGTCGTAGGGCTTAGAGCTTATTTGAACCCACAATCCAACAACAATAACGCTGCTACACAACTGCTGCACTGCAGGCGCTTGCAAATCCACTGAGGACTTTTTGAACTCCATTGTCAGCAACGCCCTGGGACAGGGACAACGCCGGGAATCACAGAACCCACACCACCACTTGTTGCAAGCACAGCCTGCCAGACGAAGATAACCACTTAAGGAGCCATAGCATAGACTTCTAGGGTTTAAATGCTCTGGGGGTTTAGGGTGTTTCTTCGGGTTTGTAGGGTTTATAGGGCTTGTAGGGTTTATAGGGGTTATAGGGGTTACAGGTGTTTAGGGTTTGTAGGGTTTTAAACAGGGGCTTACTAGGGTTTATGGGGCTTGGGTTCACATTGGTTTATAGGCCGAAAGAGCCATGCTCTGTCCCAGAAGCTGGCCTCCGGTGATCCTCGGGGACCAAATGAACCCTAAAAGGGGTTTAGGGTTAAGGGTTTAGGGTTCAAGGTTTAGGGTTTAGGGTTTAGGGATTCAAATAGGATAGAGTAGAATGACCCCACAATTTGGAGGTTCATGTGGTCCCTAAAAGTTTCAAGGTTTCGGCTTAGGGTCTTAGACTTGTACAGGTCATTTTGGTGCTTAGCGTCCGTTCAGGCCCTTCAAGCCTACAAAACTCTGAGCCCTGATCCATAGGCGGGCCTCTTTCAGAGGCAGGATATGTAGTCTCTTGATGAGAACCTCCTGGCATCATCAGCTGGTGGATCACTTCACTGTGCCAGCTTTTTTCTTAGACTACGGTTGACTTTGACTGCCTCAGACAAAAATTTAAAGAAAAGACCGAAACCCAAAACCCTAGAAGCCTCAGGCCCTACAGCCCCCAAACGGCCCGAAAGCCCTGTGCTTCATCACAAGAGCAGGGACGGGACGGACAACATACCCCACCCAACATATCCCGGGGGGGGGGGGGGGGGCTTCCGAAAAAACTGTCTCTTTCAAGGGGATACCGCTATGGGCATACGCGCATGCCAAGGGTGGCTCCTGATTTCACAGTACCATGGTTTAGCCGGTCAAAGCCTTCAGGGTCGTGGCTTTCAATATCAGGTTTTCCAAGCGAATGCCACCGTCTGGAACCCCACCTTCCCAGGTGATGGATGCCTCTTTTGGCTAACGAACAGGAAACGCATCTGCAGCCTGGTTTAGGGTTTAGGGTTTAGGGTTTAGGGTTTAGGGTTTAGGGTTTAGGGTCATGGAACAAGCAGGAGCCGCTTTTGTCGAGGTGCGCGCTCGGACGCGGGCCTCACGTTGCGTGTGAAGATATGGCCACCCTGCAGGGTCTCCAGCCCAGGAGAATCGCAAGCGGCTTGCACACCCCGAAACCCTAAACCCTAAAACCCCATAAGAACAGCGCCGAACGAGATACATCCGAGAGCCCTGCAGCTGAAATGCAAACCGGAAGCCCCCTCGGACCTGCGACCGTTTCATCTGCTTATGTTGCATTGCATGGCGTATCTACTGATCTGGCATCCCTCCACAAGGACACCTCACATGCGCGGTTTGCAATACATACCAAAATTATATGAAAAGCAATTATATGTATATATAAATATAAATAAATAAATAAATATATATATATATATATAAACGTACACGTATACACACAGAAGGACCTAATATGATTTATATGCACTCAGCTAAACAAGAATAGAGCAGAACCCGAGCCCGGTGTTGCAGGCTTCTCTGGGTTTAGGGTTTAGGGTTTAGGGTTTAGGGTTTAGGGTTTAGGGTTTAGGGTTTAGGGTCAATTCGGAGGCTGCACCGGCGATGGCTCAGGCATCTCCGGCGATGGCTCCGGCACATCCGGCTGCCTGGGAACAAGGGGAACTGACATGTTTAGGGTTTAGGGTTTAGGGTTTAGGGTTTAGGGTTTAGGGTTTCGGGTTTCGGGGCAAACTTCCCCCCCTTAGAGCCGTAGCAAGAATGGTAGTCGTAATATGGCTTATTATTCCGCTGATATTAAAGTGGCGCCTATGGGCCAGGAGGGGCACCATGCACAGACACAAAAACTGACAGGGAGGCGCTTCGGGATTTAGGCTAGGCTTCTAGGGTTTCGGCTTTTAGGGTTTAGGCGGTTTAGGGTTTAGGGTTTAGGGTTTAGTGTTTAGGGTTTGGGTTTAGGGTTCAGGGTTTAGGGTTTAGGGACTAGGGTTTAGGGTTTAGGGTTCAGGGCTTATAAGGCTTAGGGTTTAGGGGAGATGGCTTTCAGTGCTGCAAGAGCCTGCGAAGCCCTCAGTCGCTCGTCACGTCCTCGCTTGAAGCCCGAATATCAGTGCATTTGTTCATGCCCCTAAACCCAAAACCCTAAACCCTGAACCCTGAACCCTGAACCCTGAACCCTGAACCCTGAACCCTGAACCCTGAACCCTGAACCCTGAACCCTGAACCCTGAACCCTGAACCCTGAACCCTAAACCCTAAACCCTAAACCCTAAACCCTAAACCCTAAACCCTAAACCCTAAACCCTAAACCCTAAACCCTAAACCCTAAACCCTAAGCTCAGCTCCGTCGGGATGGCATTTTTCGCGCAGCACTCTGAGACGGACGCCAGCTTCATCGTATTATCGCCCTCCATCCCAAACCCCCAAATCCTAAACCCTAAACCCTAACCCACGCCTATGCGTCTGATTTCACGTTTGGGCTTTAGGGCTCAACGCTGGGTTAAGGTTTAGGACTTAGGGCTTCGGCTTCGGGGTGAAGTTTATTGTTTGGGGTTTAGGGATTAGGGTTTGGGGTTTGGGGATTAGGGTTCAAGTTTTTAACGCCTAGACCCTAAGACTTCTGCAGGGACTGCGTTCGTGCGCATGTTCTGCTGACACGGTTTGGGGTTTGGGGTTTGGGGGTTGGGGGTTGGGGGTTGGGGTTTGGGGTTGAGAGTTTGGGGTTGAGGTTTGAGGGTTGAGGGTTGAGGGTTTAGCGGGCAATGCAGCCAGGTCACGAACTTACCGAACTGGTCGCCTTGTCCTGCGATTCCAATGCTCGGGTGGGGTTTGGGGTGTGCTTCAGGGCTTCGGATAGCCTAGGGTACATGCTTTAGGCTAGGAAAGTTCAGGGTTTAGGGGGTTTAGGGTTTAGGGGGTTTAGGGTTTAGGGGGTTTAGGGTTTAGGGGGTTTAGGGTTTAGGGTTTAGAGGGTTTAGGGTTGAGGGTTGAGGGTTGAGGGTTGAGGGTTGAGGGTTGAGGGTTTAGGGTTTAGGGTTTAGGGCGTAGGGGTAGTCTAGGGGGTTTGAATAAGCCCAAATGGCCACCACCAGCTCTTTCGAAGGCAATCCTCACATCGTGGGGCCCCTGACCACAAGGCAGGTAGAACTCGGCTTTACGCGCTTGAGCCTGATTCTTTTAGGGCAGTTAGGGGAAGTGGCTTACGTACAGACCCTAAACCCTAAACCCTAAACCCTAAACCCTAAACCCTAAACCCTAAACCCTAAACCCTAAACCCTAAACCCTAAACCACTAGAGGTGTCGTAAACCAGAAAAAGGTTTCTAGGGTTCTTAAGGGAGGGGGGTTCAAGGGGGGTATGTAATATGTAGCCCAAGGTTCCCTAATGCTCCCCACTACCCCCTTTAGGCATCCTAAGCTTCCCTAAGGCTCCTTAGGTACCTCCCCTCCCTTAAGAACCTAAACCTATAAAGCCTAAACCCTAAACCCTAAACCCTAAACCCTAAAAAGCAGGGTCTCAGGACTTCGGGGCTGAGGCGCCTCCTCGTCGATGCCCATGGCGCCCATCGCTACATGCTTGAGATGCAAAACGGTGGCTATCAGGAAGAACCTGCGTTTAGGGTTTAGGGTTTAGGGATTAGGGTTTAGGGTTTAGGGTTTAGGGCTTTTTGTTTCGGGTCTGGGGCTTGGACTCGGTGAGAGCATCCAGTGCGGGCTCCTTCCCCCAGCAGATTCTCTTCAGCTGGCAGTAAGTGCATTTGCATGACTAGCCACCTTCACTGCTTGGTTGCGCAAACTTCACCGGCTGTGGGGCTCCTTGCACGTTAGCGGCTAGTGTCCAAGTCCGTAGTGGCACATCATTGCGCCGGGCACCAGTAACCGCTTCATTCTTGGATGTTGCAAGGGCCAAGGTTTCCTAAACCCTAAACCCTAAACCCTAAACCCTAAACCCTAAACCCTAAACCCTAAACCCTAAACCCTAAACCCTAAACCCTTCCTGCCAGCCGGGTTTCGTGTTGTAATGGTTCATGTCAAGGTTTACGGCTTTGGGTTTACAAGTCAGACTCTGAACTTAGAGCGGCAGCAAGTCCTGCGCAAATGCTCGTCAATGTGGAGGTGAGGGGGAGGAGTCCTAAACCCTAGACCCTAGACCCTAAACCCGAGGAGGAGAAAACAGACCTGGCGCGCTTTTTCTCAACTCTCCGGCAGGCTTGTCACTCGTTGCTGCAACGACAGGCAGGCCTAGGGCCTCTGCCCTCGTCCTCCACCGCCTCCTCCACCGCCTCCTCCTCAGCCCTGGCGGTTGTGTCCACAGGGTCCAGGTGTGGACTTAAAGTTTCGAATTTCCCCCCCCCCCCCCCCCCCCCCCCCCCCCCCCAACAAAGAAGAACAACAAACAGAAACAGCCCGGTCAACTAACAACAGGAACCCTATTAGGGCATCCTCATGTGGCAGTACCCCCAACACGACCGCTAGCTGCTGCTGGTGGCCTTTCGGAGTTTCCCGAAAATATGGGGGGGCCTTCTTGGAGCTTCCCACAAGCAGAATTTCAGCATTCTTCCGTCTGTTAGTGGTACCCCGATTTTGGGAAACACTCATCTAGGTAGTCCAGTAACCATATTGTAATAAGGGTTCCCTTTTTGGGCTTAGTGACTTCAGAAGAGAACCTGGAACCAAAGGGTAACACGGGGCTACCAAGTCACTAAGGGTAACCCTAAACCCGAAACCCTAAACCCCAAACCCTAAACCCTAAAACCTAAACCCTGAACCCGAAACCCTAAACCCGAAGCCCGAAACCCTAAACCCTAAACCAGCCAAGCAAAATGCGAGCCACAGCCTCACGCCGGTGAGGATTGGGCCCAGGCCAGCTCAGGCCTGTCGTCGGCAGTTTAGGGGCTCAGGGTGCTTAGGGGTTTGGGGCAGTTTAGGGCTTTAGAGGTTTAGGGTTTAGGGTTTAGGGTGGGTGTAGGGCTTAGCGGTTTAGGGGTTCAGGGGTTTAGGGGTTTAGGGGCTGGGGGGGGGGGGGGGGGTTCAGGTTGGGTCGCTAAACAGGAGCCCCCAGGTACTACAACCCCTGCGCATGTTCACTCTTGAACCTCAAACATTCCCCGGTTTTTACTTGGGAAGCCCGGTTGTTTGTCAACATGTTGAAGCAAAACGGGATCTTCATGCGAACAGCAGCTCAGCCGGGCTGCACCCCTGAACGGGTAACTCTCCGCGTCTAAACCGCATTTTCTGCTGCATGTGGAAATCCAGCTCTTGATAGAAAGTCTTCAGCAGCCTACGGCGTTCCAGGTTGAGGCTTGTTTAGGTGTACCCTAAACACCCCTGCAACCCTAAACCCTGAACCCTAAACGCTATAGAGTTCTATAGATTTCTTTTAAGGGAGGGGGTTCAAGCGGGGTACCAAGGTTCCCGAATGCTCCCCACAACTCCCTAAGGCTCCCTAAGCTTCCCTAAGGGTTTCTAGAAGCCCTTCTTTGAGTCTGCATTCTTGAGGCCTTCCATGCCTGTTCACATATCACAGTCCTGAGCTGTTGAGCCGTCGCGCCCTGCGGGGTTGCATGTTCGGCAGCGAGAGACAGGTGATGTCGAAAACAGCGATACAGACTCAGACAGTTCAAGGCCTCTTCTTGCGCTTGCCCTTCTGTCGCTGCTGCTCGGCCTCTGCATCGATAGAGGCCATGTAGGCCTCGAGTGGGTCCTCGCCAGCCTCAACAGCCTCCTTCTCCTCAGCCTTTTGGGCTGGGATGTTCTCTTCCTCGTGCTCCTCTTCGGTTATGCCCGGGCAATGTTCATCCATATCCTTGGTGGAATCATAGGTGCACCCGCAAAAGAGGCAGTAGCGGTGCACAGCACGGAGGTGCGTAAGGAGCTCCAGGAGCCTCTGGAGAGCGAGGGCGGGGTCATTGAGCTCAAGGCGCTCGTTGTAATTGGGGAGTAGCTCGTTGGCTGCGCCCGGCCAGGGTTCGGTCTGCCGGGCCCGGGCCACCTCCTCCTCCACTTCCCGTGCCGCCTGTGTGGACTCTGGCGGCCAAAGCGGGCTCTCCGTCATCCCAGCGTTCCGATCCAGGTGCTCCACCGAGCGCTCGGCCGCCCGGACGTGCTCCCGCATCTTCCGCGTGCTGAAGCGAAGGCGCAGGCCGCCCTCGTAGCGCAGGCGCAGGGCCGCCTCTGCACGCTCACGGTGCCGCAAACGTTCCTCGAACTCTTCCCAAGTCTTGGTGTCCCACCAGCGGGCTTTCCGCTCCTCGTCGGTGGGGGGTCCCCCCATCGGGCCCGGTGCGCCCGGCGCCCTCGCTGCCCTGCTTACTTTGGCTGCCTTGGCTGCTTTGGCCTGCAACCCCGCCTCTCTGAGGCACTGCGCCTGGCCCACCGTCGATGACAGCTTCTCAAAGGCTTCGCTGAGGGCCTGGAATGCCTCCTTGGCCTGCGGCTCCTGCAATCACACCGGAAATCATGTCCTTCTCAACCGCCCACACACTATCGTGCACTTTTACATGTCCACGCGGCCCAAGTTCGAAATGGGCCACCACCTAAAAGCACATTGCCGTAATTTACTCACTTGCGAACTTGTTCTGTAGCTCTACTTGCCCTTTCTCTGCCGACTCCTTGCATTTGTCAGGATGCACTGCCAGGGCCAGTCGTCGGTAATGGCTCCGCACCACTGCCACATCCACTGCCTCGGGCTCCAGCTCCAAACGAGCAAACGGGTTGGCTGCTGCCAAAATCCTGGCGACGGCCATGGAAACTCTGTGCTTGTTGCTGCTTGCTTATCCGCACAAGTAGGCTGCTCGGAGCTACATACAGTACTTTAAGTTCGACTCGAGGAAGAGCTGTGGCATGGGCTAGATGCTCGAGGCGCTCATGTGCTGGGGATGAAGGACTGTCATCAAATTTGGACCAACTGGCGAAGGGCGAGTCAGAACTCAGCCCTCAAACATGGCACACAGACTTCATTAATCAAGCTGGCATGTTTCCATCTTGGCATTCTGAGCACTTTGTCCGATCCTGGTAGCTACCCCCCATGAACCCCCCTCCCTGAAGAACCCCCGAATTAGGTAACAGGCAGTCCAGGCAGGAGTTCGCCAGTCGTCAGGGTTCCTACTTTGTGGCATATCGATGTCAAGGTAGTTAGGGGTTTAGGGCTTCGGGGTTCATCTGCAGAAGTTCCTAGACCCAAAACCCAAAACCCTAAATCCCGAACCCTAAACCCTAAGCCAGCCAACCTAAAACCCTACACAGAACACCCTGAATCCCTAAACCCCAAAACGCCCCTGCTTACTGCGCCGCTCATTTTGCTAAGTCCTGTTGTCTTTGTCTGCGTGCTTCGCTCTCGGATATGCCGCGGGGTCACACCCCTTGTTCTGGGCCCATGACGGTTTTAGGGTTAGGCTTTAATGCTTTTGGGGCTTAGGCTTTAGGCTTTATAGGTTTCAGGGTTTAGGTTTAGGGTTCAAGGCTTAGCGTCTAGGGCTTAGGGTCTCGGATTCAGGCTTTGAACTAGGGGTTTATAGTGTTTAGGATAGCCTAGACGCTCAGACTGTAGCCCCCGAATCAAGAAACGATGGCAAGCCAAATAATTTAGGGTTTAGGGTTTAGGGTTTAGGGTTTGAGGGTTTGGGGTTCAGGGATTAGGGTTTAAGGTGCAGGGTTTAGGGTTTCTATGTACAAGGGAGCCCTAGCCTAGCCCTTCGGGGAGGAGGGGGGGGGGGGGGGGGGGGGGGGGGGGGGTGAGGGTAGCACTTCGTCCTAGTTACTGGGCTTTTGGAAAGTCTAGTGCTTCGGGGGCTCCCGGCCCGACTCTACATGTAAGGTCGGACCCAACATGGAGGCACTTTTGCAGCGCTTTGGACGTGCACTCTTGAAAGAAGCGCGCCCCGGCCGTGAGTCCTAGATGTCTGCGTGGAATAGGACACGTCCTGCATGCCCAAACCTAGAGCTACAGCTTGAGGATTCAGGATTCGGGGTCTTTCTACGTCCTGCGGAACTTCTTTTGAAGAAAAAAGCAGAAATTTCATGACTGCTTCTCAGAATAACGAAATTACTAATAAAAAAACTAGCAATGGTTATTGTACGACATACGGTCTACGTAGTGTAGGGCTCGGCATGTTTGTACCAGAACATTTGTGCACCCGTCAGCCAGCTAATCACAACATGACAGCCCTACTTTTCGTGGTTCGGCATTGTCGGACATCTCTCTATTCCATCCTAGTGCTTGCATCGTCGAGGGTGGGACGTCTATGCGCGCAGCGCGTGGGGGCCCTTCACGCGGGACTGAACTGAGTAGGTGTATCACCTGGTGAAACTAGTAGACCAACAAGCTGATCAAACCCAAACCCGAACCCTAAGCCCTGAACCCCCCCTATACCGAAATCCCAAGCCCTAAACTCTGAACCCAAACCCGAAATCCTGCAGCCAACCCTGTGCCCAGTACCTCAGTTCAGCGAGTGGGAATAGTCTATGGCCTCAAGATTGATTCTACTAAGGCCTTTGAGGCTTAGGGTTTAGGGTTGCAGAGTTTAGGTTACAGGTGGGATGGTTAAAAGGATTGGGGCTTGTGACCTTAGGCTTTCTAAACCAGCTAGACCCTCCAGACCCACTCAACCCCTTCAACCCCCTAAACCAACAAAACCCCTGATCCCAAACCCCCTAAACCTCCCAAACCGCCTAGACCTCCTAATGCCCTAACCCTTAAACCCTCAACCCTAAACCCCAAACCCCAAAGGCCATGCCAAACTCCAGGGCCCCACGACCCGACAAACCTCGACGCTCGAATTGATGGAAGCATCTGAGCCGCTTTGCAGCTGCAGCAGCCCTTGAGATTCATGTGTGCGTGGGGGGGGGGGGGGGTGGGGTAGGGGTTTGGGGGTAGGGGTTTGGGGTTTGGGGGTAGGGGTTTAAGGGCTTGGGGTTACTGTAAGGCGTTCAGGGGTTTGGGGGCTTGGGGGTTTAGGGGGTTTGGGTTTTGAAGGGGGTCCCCCCCATGTGCATCCAGAGCAGCGTAAGCATGTGCCAGAAAGTGTGTAGTAAGTGTTACGCCCAACTCTACACTCTACTAGCTCTCAAAGCAAAAATGCCATCACAACAGGCTCTTGGTGCTCAGTTGGTCCCGGCCCACGCATGCTGACCCCCTACACACCGACACCTACGACACCGAAACCTAAGCCACGAGGCCCTAAACCCTTGCAGCCGAACAGCGCATGTTTCCTCAGCCGATCATTGCTTTCAAGGACCCCGAAACCTAAACCGTAAAGCCCAAACCCTCTAGACCCCAAACCCTAAGCCTACGCCGCTCCAGGCTGTGCAAAGGATTCCCCTTCCTCTGCACTCTTCCCCGATAGTCGCAGGCAGGGTCGTCCAACTCTGACTCCGGTACGCCCAAGACCGTTAAGCTTATGAGCGTCCTAAACAAAGCCGTTCAAGGCTGCTGCAGAAAAAAAAGCTCCTGAATGAGATCCTCTAAACCATGGTTTGGTGCGTGTCTGTAGTGCTCCGTCGGTTGCAGGGCTTATGAAGCTGTCGAGGAGATGAGGGGTTTACAACTTCAGGGGCTTTAGGCTTCAAGGGTCTTAAGCATTGAGTTGGGACTCCATGAGTTCAGGGGCTTTCATGGGTTCATGAGCAGACCACTTTGCAAAACCAACAAAAGACGACAAGGATGCAAACCCTACACCCTAAACCCTAAACCCTAAACCCTAAACCCTAGCACTGCACAGGGTCTTACTTTCATCGTTCTTGGGTGACCCTGCTCCTGCGCCAAAGCATTTGGGGACAGGTCACACTCCTGCCGAATTCGCTTCGACGGATCGCAGTGACGACGAGAGGTCTCGTGTTCAGGGACTCTCATAGGAGGTTTATGAATCCACACTCCCTAGCCCAACCCTAAACCCTTAGCCCCTTAGTCCTAACGTGCCGTGAAGGAGGCACCCGCTCCCCCCTCTTGAGAGTTCGCCCCTCCGTCACTGGTACTACCCATCAGCCGAAATCACTGCTCCGGCTACAGGACCACGGACTGGCAACGTGTTTGGGGTTTAGGGTTTAGGGTTTTTGGCTGAGGGGTTGGAAAATAGGGTTTAGGGTTTAGGGTTTGGGGGCTGGGGGGTTTGCTGTTTGGGAGTCCCGGAGCTTTCCTCGGGCTGGCGTGAGCTCGTGGAACATCCGGAAGGCAAGCGCACCGCTGAGCCACCTGAACACTGTCACACAGAAAGCGGCGTCTTCTGGCTTCGGATCAAAAACGCTGATAGGAGATAACACAGGAATTCTTCTCACAATTCACGAAGCAGAACTACAAAGCTATGAGAAAAGGCAAAAAGCAAAAAAACACACTCGGCCGCAACAAGACATTCTGGGACGCCTCAGCCACCGGCCCTGGCCGTGGTGAGCTGGCCGAAGGTGACATAGGCGGTGATGCCTAGGACTTAACGGGCGCTTTCCAGGGGGGTGGGGGGTTGGTTTGGGGTTTCAGGGTGTATTGAAAGCGGGGGGTTTTGGTGCTAAACCCTAAACCCCAAACCCGAAACCCTAAACCACGAATCCTAAACCCTAGGCCCTATAAACCCTAAGCCCTAAGCCCTATGGACCCCAAAAGGCCTTTGGAGTTCAGTCGGAGCATGCTCGGGGACTTGGCAGCTTTATGGCTTCGGCGGGCAGCCGATGTACTTCGGGTTTTGGGTTTAGGGTTTATGGCTTAGGGCCTTGCACTTTAGGGTTGAGGGCTTCGCCTTCAGGATCTTGGGCCCTAGCCCTAACCCTAAACCCTAAACCCTAAACCTGGGAGGTCATCCCTAAACCCCTTCATCTTTGCAAACTCCCAAGCCCTCAACGCCCACGACAGTAAACACCCAGGAACCCCCAGAGCCGAACTTTCTCCTGAACCCTAAACCCTAAACCCTAAACCCTAAAACCCTAAAACCCTAAAACCCAAACCCTAAACCCTAAACCCTAAACCCTAACCCTAAACCCTAAACCCTAAACCCTAAACCCCAAAAAGGGACGCGTCCGGGTGGCTTTGTCCTTGGAAGATGGCTCCGCACAGGTGGCCCTGTGCCTGCCGCGCCAGCTCCGGACTCTGCATCTCCTGGGTTCTGGGTTTAGGGTTTAGGGTTTAGGGTTTAGGGTTTAGGGTTTAGGGTTTAGGGTTTAGGGTTTAGGGCTTGGGGCCGTTTAGGGTTTAGGGCCGTTTAGGGTTTGGGGTTTGGGGCTTGGGGTTTAGGGTTTAGGGTTTGGGTTTGGGGTTTAGGGTTTGGGGTTTGGGGTTTTTGGGTTTGTGGGGTTTGGTTTGCGGGTTTTTGTGGTTCAGGGGGTTTGTGGGCATTTATACCGTGTAGCGGGCTGCAAGGCGCATTGTGGGGGGTGGGGGGGGGGGTGGGGGTGGGGGGGGGGGGGGGGGGGGGGGGGGTGGGGGTGGGTGGGGGGGGGTGGTGGGGGGGGGGGTGGGGGGGGGGTGGGGGTGGGGGGGGGTTGAGTTCTGGTGGTGGGTTTCGGCTGTTTAGGGGGGCAGGCCTTTGAAGGGCTTTTTTTTGAGAGTTTTAGAAATACGTTTGCCCTGAACCCCACCGTTGAAGGTTTTGAGGTCTTCGAAGTGTGAGGCGTTGAAGAGCTTTGGGGCGCATCTGGGGGGCTGTGCTTTGGGCCCCCTTCGGGCACGGCTTTAGGATTTGGTTTTGGGCTACAGTTTCCTATTTTGGGGCCATAGTAGCCTCTTGTTTTGGGGAGGCGTTTCATATCGGGCCTATAGGGTTCCGTTCAGGTGCTTCTCATGGAGTGTTCGTTGCATTCGCTTGTCTCTCTTGGACTAGTTGTCGCGGGAAACTGTGTACTGGGTGCTGGTGCGAGATGAAAAAGGGGGCTTGGTTGATCAGACAGGGCTGCACGGGCTCATTGGAAGGCGTTGGTGAGGCAGTTGATCTGCGAGAGATCTTGAGGCTGTCTGCATGCTAAAAGGCATTTTGCACTTCAGCCTCTATCCCAGAATTTAATTCGGCCCTGCTACTCCCTTGTCCTCCTGGCCTCTGCAGTGACTCTACATCCTGCATGCCAAACCCATCCAAAGACTGTCAGCTTTGAATAGCTCTTGGTGTTGAAATTCCTGGCTAGAGCCTGAAAAGCTGGAGCTCTTGGGGATTTCACGTAAAGCGACAACACGGAACAACCTCCACCCTAAACCCTGAACACTAAACCCTAGAATCCCTAGAACTAGAACCCTAAACCCTAGACCCTAAACCCCGAAGTTTAGGGTGTCTAGGTTGCCCAGTAGCCTTGGACCAAACACGGTGCCCTTGTTTTGCTTAGAGGGGCTTCTAAGAAAACCTAAACTCCCCAAGATGGGGATGAGGGCTACTAGGTATCCTAAGTTGTGGCCCGAAATAAAGCAGCAAAGTCTCCACTAGCCATCCACCGCCATTGGCTGCCTCTGCACCCAACATGGCCTGGACTCCATCCATCTGAGGTTTTAGGACTTAGGGTTTAGGGCTTGGCATTTCGGATTCAGGGTTTAGGATTTGGGGCGCTCTTGGGGCTGAAGACTTCAGGGGTTTAGAGGTTTGGGTTTCTGGGTTTGTGGTTTAGGGTTTCAGAGTTTGCCCTAACCCAAAAACCCAAACCCTAAACACTAGCATCAATGCCTAAACTCCTGTGAAGTGGCGTAATCCTCCCCCTATGTGTATATCATACTCCCTAATACATACATATGTGCATACTTGCACCATATACTACCATGATACCAATCTCTATGAAGAGCGGTGGCGATGGAGATGGGCATATTGGGAGGTTCTTGTTGTGCAACTTAGTTGCCACGAGAAGGTTGTATAGCCAATACCATGGTGCCCTCATCATGGTAAGTCACTCTCCTGTGTTTAAACCCCGCCCCTAGAACCTTAAACCAATATGTTTAATATCCTTTGGGTTTTATATAAACAAACAGTTCCCAAGGGGGATATAGTAAGCCCTAAACCCGAAACCCCAACCCTTGCACCCTAAAGCCTGCTGCATGGTCCCTTGATATGGGCCCATACATGGGGACCCCGTATTTCCCCCCAAAATACCCTATAAAAACCCAAGGGCCCAGACATGCCCAGACTTCAGAACCCTTTAAAGGAGGCCAATGGAACTACCCCTGAACTGAGATCGTAGTAGCCCTGAACCCCAAACCCTAAACCCTGAACCCTAAACTCGCGGGGGGGGGGGGGGGGGGGAACCGCCGAGATGCTGGTCCAAAGTTTGGATCGTAGGCCGGGAGTCCGCTGCAGATGCACGTGATCATCTCAGTGACATCCTCTTTGGGGTGTTTGTGGTTAGGGTCTAGGGTTAGGGTGCAGGGTTTTCGGTTTCGGGTTTAGGGTCCCGGGCTTAGGGTTGATAGGACTTAGGGGTTTTAGGTAACCCGAAGCTCCCTAAGCCCCCACAACTCCTAGCCTCCGGAACACCAGACCTCTGTGGTGGTCCGCGTAAGCACGTGAATTAAGGTCCTCTTTCATGCCTTAAACTAACTAGTCCCAATGCCAAGAGCAACATAGGGGCAGATAAGGAACCTAAATTAAGCTTGCCAGGCCTGGTCAGTGTTCTAGAGTTACCCTCAAGGCCCCGCCACCAGGGTTTAAGGTTTAGGGTTTAGGGTTTAGGGTTTAGGGTTTAGGGTTTAGGGTTTAACCGAACTCGAAACCTAAACTAGACAAGACCGCATCCGCCTGGAGAGTGTCCTCGCTGGGGGGCAAGTTGCCTCAGAAAACCATCCTTTTCCCCAAGGCTTCTCGTTAGAGCCTCTTGGATGCTCTAGGTTCCTTGGGGACACGTTTGTGGCCCACATACCTTCATAGGGATTGCAGTGGCATAGGGTATATGACCCCAATTTTATTCAGTTTTAGGGTTCATTCGGTCCCTAAGGTTGCTGATGGTTCTAAGGATTCTGGAGCCCGTCTTGGGGTGTCTACGGCTCATTTATTTTCAGCTTCGAGGATGTCAAGCGTGCAGGATCACAAGGTTGCGCGGCGGTTTAGGGGTTAGGGTTTAGGGTTTAGGGTTTAGGGTTTAGGGTTTAGGGATGCAGTCAAGCAGCCAAGGTAGAGGTGCCTCATGCTCTGGAGGGACTGCGGCGGCGCGGGCGGCGCCGCCTTGGTGGTCGCTCCGGGAGGCGGCGTCTCGGTCAATGGAGCCTCCAGTGGCAGGCTCTTCTGGGGTAGGGGTTTAGGGTTTAGGGTTTAGGGCTTAGGGTTTGGGACCCTATGAACCCCAACAATAACCGGGAAGGGTTCAGGTTCGGTTGTAACTTCGAGTGTTGAAGCCCGCGGACCCTGAACTCTAAACCCAAAACCGCCTGGCGACCTAGAATTCTGAGCCTCCAAGTATTCTAGAGTCCTTAAGGGAGGGGTTTCAAGGGGTTATGTAACCCAATGTTCCCAAATGCTCCTCACTGCTTGGCTCCTGGTGTAATATTGGCTGCGCGACTTGGGCTGTGTCGGGTTTCGGGGTTCAGGCTTCAGAGTTTGTCATAGAAGCCGAATAGAGGGACCTGAAAAGCAGCCCCCCCCCCCCCCCCCCCCCCCCCCCCCCACCCCCCCCCCCCCCCCCCACCAAAAAAAAAAAAAAACAAAATAAAAAACACAAACAAACAAAGGGCAGAAGTCGAATTTAGCAGGTTGCGACTACCATGAGCCGTAAACCTTAAACCCTAAACCCCAAACCCTAAACCCTAAACCCCAAACCCCAAACCTAACCCCTAAACCCTAAACAACTCAAGAGCTGCAGCCAGCGGCTGGGGCGGCGGGCGGCGGGGGCATCATCACCTTTGGCGGCGGCGGCAGCATCGAAAGATGTGCGCCATCTCCATCCTCCTGAAGGGCAAGGGGGGGCCAAGGAAGAGGTGGGGTTTAGGGTTTAGGGTTTAGATGTTCCCCCTTATAGTAACCATCCATAGTAGACATCATAATAGGGGGTACTATGATAAGGATTGTAAGTATAAGGGGGAACATCCTCCTGAAGGGCATGGGGGCCAAAAGCAAAAACGGCAGGACGTGGGCTGTGGTAAGGGCTTAAGGTTCAGGGTTCAGGGCTTAGGGCTTAGGGTGGTTCAGGGTTTGGCGCAACTTCGCTTGGCAGGCTGCGAGCCGCATTCGTGAAGGGCCGAACTGATGCTCCAGAAGCCCTTCTGGCGGCCTACGCCACAGCCCCAAAAAGTGCGGAACTACAGAGCCTAAACGCAAAAAACCCTAAAAGCCCTCAAAAATCCTGACCAGAACGAAACAAAACAAAATCACGCTTGAAACACCTAACCCCAAAGACAGCCTTGAGCAAAACAGAAAGACCGTGAAAAAGAACCCTAAGCAACCCTCAACAAAAAAAACACTCTGAAAACCCTGATCCCTAAACTTTGCAAACCCTAATTTCTCCCTGAACCGTAAACCCTATAAACCCTGAACCCTTGAAAACCCTAAACCCTAAACCCTAAACCCTACACAACTCCCACCTGCGGGAGCATCCCCAGGCGTCGCAAGGGCCCCACATCCATCGGCGGCACCGCACCGTCCTGTTTTTTTTGTTCGGTTTAGGGTTTAGGGTTTAGGGTTTAGGGTTTTCGGTTTAGGGTTTAGGGTTTATAAGGTTTAGGGTTTAGGGTTTAGGGTTTAGGCTTTAGGGTTTAGGGTTTAGGGCTACCTAAACCCCAAAAGTGCACCGAAATGATGGCCGTTTAGGGTTTAGGTGTTTGATGTTTAGGGTTTAGGGTTTAGGGTCCACAACATGAAGGGCATGTACTATCGTGGGCAACAAGTTGGGTGTACTTTGGGCGTTTTGGGCGAGGCCCTGGCCTCCCTTGCGGGGAGGAATCTAGAAGTGGAAGCCCCCCCAACGAAAATTTAGGGTTTAGGGTTTAGGGTTTTGGGTTTAGGGTTTAGGGTTATTCCCTTAAGGGTCCCGATATAAGTGTACTATAATAACCCCCAAGGCCACGCTACAAGGGGTCGGAAGAAGTACTACGAGTATTCCCTTAAAGTCCCGATATGATTTTGCTATACTAACCCTGAAGGTCGTAATATAGTATTATAGGGGTCGAAATAAGTACTAGCAGATACTAGCAGCATTCCCTTCGGGTCCCTATAGAAGTATACGATAAGCTGCTGGCAGTGGAAATCCACAATCGTTCTGGGAGGCTGGGGCTGCATTTCCGGAGCATTGGGAAAAGCTAAACTCTAAGATCCTAAACCCTGAACCCAGAACCCAGAACCCTAAACCCTAAACCCTAAACCCTAGAACTAACTGGTTGGATCCTCGGTTTTCCCTATGTTACTGGAATGACATAAACGGCACTCTGGGTGGGTTTAACTCTGTTTCGTGATGACTTGAAGCTGTCTGAGGGACCCTGGCCTCTTCATAGTTGCAAAGTACCCTGGGGCCTGGGCCATAAAAGGCTAGCCTCGCCAGTGTGGTAGGGGGTATATACCCCAAAAGGTTCGAGTGTAGAGGCTACCTACTCAGCTTCTCAGTCTTTGAAGAAAAGAACGGGATATGAGGGTACTACGTGGTATCGGTGAATCTCTGATTACTGGATACTCTTTTGGAATTTCGGATGCCCGCAACCTAAGCTGTGAAAGCGAGCAATCGGAGCCGCCAGACCCTAAACCCTAAACCCTAAACCCTAAACCCTAAACCCGAAACCCGAAACCCGAAACCCGAAACCCCAGGGAGTGATGGGATTTTGAGGTTCAACACGAAGAGCCCTAGGCCTTGAGCCCTTATTCAAAGTGAGCATCCGGTGCAGGAACGAAGTCCGTAGGACGAGATGTCCGAACTTTCCTCAGAAGCCAAGCTTGGCAGGTTCAGGGAGATTGAGGGTAATGGGGTTTAGGGTTTAGGGTTTAGGGTTGGGGTTTAGGGGTTAGGGGTTAGGGGTTAGGGGTTAGGGGTTCGGGGTTAGGGGTTAGGGGTTAGGGGTTAGGGTTTAGGGTTTAGGGTTTAGGGCTTAGGGTTTAGGGTTTAGGGTTTAGGGTTTAGGGTTTCGGATGGAGCGGCCCACGGAGACGCGACTGAGGCATACTTCTTTTCCAGTAGTTCGGGGTTTCTGGGTGCCCACCCTAAACCCTAAACCCTAAACCCTAAACCCTTAACCCTAAACCCTCGAAGGGTTGATCGAGACAATGGGTCATCTGATTCTTGGGTCTCCGTCATCGTAGGCTTCTTGGGTTCTAGGAGGGGAAAAAAGGGCTCATCATGCGGATCGGTTCCCTTACTTTTAAGACATGGGGGGGGGGGGGGGGGGTTCGGGGTTTAGAACGCTTTAGACTTTAGGGCTTAGCCCTAAACCCTAAACCCTAAACCCTACACCCTAAACTCTAAATCCTAAACCCTAAACCCTTAGGATTGTTAGGCTTTTGGCCCTTTCGTTGCCTTGTCTGAGACTGAGGCCCGAACTTGGTCGAGCATGTGCGGTGCATGCTGTTGCGGTGATACGTCGTTGCTTCCACCAACCGTCGGCTCCGCTGTATGTTTTAAGCTAGGCTGCCCAGTAACCTGGGCTTAAAAAGGGTGCCTTTTTTTTTTTGCTAAAAGGGGTTTATAAGGGAACCTAACCCCCCCAAAAAGGGAATAAGGGTACTACTGGGCATCCTAGTAAGTTCTTTCTGTCTGTCTTTCTGTCTGTCCTGTCCGGTGCGTGTTTTTTGTTTACTCTCTCTCTCTCTCTCTTTCTCCTTCTCCTTTCCTCCTCTCCTTTCCTCCTCCCCTGTGCACTTTTACTCAATATGCAGACAGCACAGGCATTACACAGAACCACCAACAACCGCATCATCAGTCATTTCTTACATCATGCCTTCGTCATCATCCATCTCCCACCACGCATCATCCTCACCACCGTCGTCACAAGAATCATAGTACGTCAAGGCTCTGGCCGCAGAACTCCATACCATGAAACAGCATCGCAGTGCTTGCCAGCTGCTCGTCAAAGAAGGTCACAAACCTCGCGCACTCAGAACAAGGGGCGGGTTGTTGAAAAAATGATGATCTAGTAACGAACTATAAGCAACACCTACAAGGCAACCCAAATGAAAGCAACATTTAAGCACAATACGCAACGTCCCAAAAACTCCGCTTGAGCATATAGATTAGGCCTGATTAGGCTGTGTAAGCGGATATCTGTGGCAAAACAAGTCGGTGTGTGTATATATAAGTGTATATATAAGTGTATATATATATATATATGTATACATATATATATGTATATATTTATGTATATATATATGTATATGTATATATATATATGTATATATATATATATATAATTTTTGAGGCCATGTTCATATGTTAAGCCATGTTCCTTCAATGGGGAAAGGGCGGGTAATCCCTAAACCCCGGACTCTAAACCCTGAACCCTAAACCCTAAACCCTAAACCCTTGAAACCCTCCCGATCTTTTGGAGGCCAGCGGCGCGTAGGTGCCACCACCTCGAATGGCGACGCGGCGCACGGCCGAGGCAGCCATGCCCATGGCTAGGTACCTGTAGGGATTAGGGAGGGATTAGGGTTTAGGGTTTAGGGTTTAGGGCTTAGGGTTTAGGGTTTAGGGATTGGGGTTTAGGGTTTAGGGTTTAGGGTTTAGGGTTTAGGGTTTAGGGGTTTAGGGGTTTAGGGGTTTAGGGGTTTAGGGTTTAGGGTTTAGGGTTTAGGGTTTAGGGTTTAGGGTTTAGGGTTTAGGGTTTAGGGTTTAGGGTATTTGTGTTTAGGGTTTAGGGTTTAGGGTTCAGTGGGCCCCTGTATCCGTGTAAGCGGACAACAACACAACATTCTACGTTTGAGACCATGTGCTCAAAACTTACTGCGTGAGGGTATCGCAATATTCGGAGCTGGGGTCTGCGTAGGGTTTTGTGGCTGTAAGACCCCAGGAGGATCCTTCCCAAGTGCACGGTATCATCAAAGCAGTTCAGGAGCACTCGGCCCCATTCCAATTGCGCTGCCGGGGCGGTGTTGGGCCTACATTAAGTTGGAAACTCCTCGAAACTTTTCCCGAAAATCCTCGAAAACCCCGAACCTGTAGACTCAATAGCTTCAATAAGCCCTAAACCGTAAACCCTGAACCCTAAACCCTAACCCTTCAACCCCCAACCCTCAACCCTACTGGCAGGGCCACCTCTCTTGATACAAAGGCAGCGCGCGGAATCGCAGCTCGAAGGCCTGGCTCTGGGCACTACCAGGGTTGAGGGTGTAGGCTTTGTGTGGGTTGAGGGGTCCTAAACCCTAAACCCTAAACCCCAAACCCCAAACCCTAAACCCTAAACCCTAAACCTCTCTTTCTATATGTATTTAAACTTTAATGCCCCCCGTGGGCCGCAAAATTTGCCCACGAACCCGGGCAAATGCCCATGAACTAGGCAAATTTGCCTAATTGATGGGCATTTTTGCCTCCTTCGTGGGCATTTTTGCCTGCTTTCGTCGCTAGTTCGTGGGCATTTTTGCCTGGTTCGTGGGCATTTTTGCCTGGTTGCCTGCTTCATGGCCATTTCCCCACCCCCCCCCTCCCTCCCCACCCCAGGGTTTAGGGTTTCAAGGGTTTAGGGTCTCAAGGGTTTAGAGTCTCAAGGGTGTAGGGTCTCATGGGTTTAGGCTTGGGTTTTGGGTCCGCTGGATTTTGAGCTTTAAGCCTACAGGGAATGCATTGAGTGAACTTTGTGTTTTCTCAATGTTGTGGGTTTTTTGGGCGGGCGGGTTTGTTTCTAACGCTTGACAAGGTGCCCGACTAGTGAATGCTCGGACTTGAGATGCTGAACCCTAAACCCTAAACCCCTTGAGAGGGATTCAGGGGTTTGGGGCCCCAAGAGGTGAAGACGTTTAGGGTTTAGGGGGCTTTGGTAACCTGCCTCCAGAAACTCGGAATGAACAAGGGAAGCCTTTTTGTACATAAACCCTAAGCCCTAAGCCCTCTAAGCCCTAAGCCCTAAGCCCTAAACCCTAAACCCTAAACCCTAAACCCTAAACCCTAAGCCTTTCGCGCAGCCTGAGGTTGACCGAAGGGAACCCAAGCCCACTTTTGTTGGCAGGAGAGCAGCAGCCGCTTCGAGGCAGGCTGTAGCCGAGGTTTCAGGGCTTAGGGTTTATAGGGTTTAGGATTTAGGGTTTAGGGTGACTATGGCGCGTCTTGCGTGCTGTTTTGGGTTAGGGTTCTTAACCGGGAAGAGGGCTTACGGGTGTGCATATGTCAAGGTCTCTGAGCCACGGATTACTGCGACCTCACAAAGGCAGAGGCTGCAGTGATTGGAGGGTTTAGGGTTTAGGGTATCCCTAAACTCAAATCCTAAACCCTGATGCAGTCCCGAGAGAATCCGAACATCAAATCGCGAGCCGCAACTGTAACCCCGAACAAATCATTTGTCCCTCCATTTCCTGCGACCGTTTGAGGCTTTTGGGTTTAGGGTCCCTGCAACATTATAACTCTAAACCGTAGCATCCACACATGGACCAGTTGGCGGCCTGTTGGAGCTCAGCCGCGGTTCCATCAGGGCTGAGATTGCAGCAAAACACCTGGCAGCTCATCTAAACCGTAAACCCTTAAAACTTAAACCCTAAACCCTAAACCCGTACCAAAACACGAGGGTCCCCTGTTTAGGGTTTAGGCTGGAGGGAGTCCGAGCCAAAAAAAGGGGAAGTTTTCATACTCCCAGGCCTGCAGCCTAAACAAAAGAGCCATGTGCCCTGGGGCTTAGCTGGTTTTGGAGCTTAGGGTTTAAGGCTTAAGTTTAAGGTTTAAGGTTTAGGTTTCAAGGTTAAGGGTTTTGGGTTTAAGGTTTAGGGTTTTGGGGGGTTTAGCTGGCTAGATGATAAATCTCACGCCCAACAATGTGAAGCCTATCAGTATGGAACTACCAGCGGGAACAAACCTTGACCCACACCCCGACTGTTCTGGGAATCCCTCTCCCAAGTGAACGCAACCAACCTTCTCTGCAATTACTTCAACCAGACCCAAGAGTAACCTAGGGAAAAACAACTTGGAGCACTTTTTGGTTTAGAGGGGCTGTTAAAGGCACCCAAACTCTAAACAAAGGGAATAAGGGCCTATAAACTCTGGGTCCTAGCCAATCTAGGAGACGAAGCCAGGGCCTGAAGGTCACTTCTCTAGATTGTGCTCCTTTGGGGGTCACTACTATAAGGCGCGCCTCTCTTTAAGGTACCCAAATAAAGGGACCACTATTTTGACATCTGACCTGAAGGGCTCCGAGTCACCCGATAAGGATGCAGGAACTTGCCTAAACCCTAAACCCTAAACCCTAAACCCTAAACCCTAAACCCTAAACCCTAAACCCTAAACCCTAAACCCTAGAAACCCTAAACCCCTAAGACAGAAACCCGAGACCCTCAAACCCTGAACGTCAGCTCGGCCTTGCGCTCCCCTTCTGTGGCCTGCAGGGGTTGAAGGTTTCGGCTGGTTTGGGGTTTAGGGTTGAGGGTTTAACCCTACAGAAGTCTGAGGGAGTTTAGGGTTTGGGGTTTTGGGTTTAGGGTTTAGGGTTGAGGGTTTAACCCTACAGAAGTCTGAGATCTACAGCCCTCTGACACCGAAGACCATCAAAAAAGAGGTTAGAGCCTAGGAAGCTATAGAACTGTGTACATCGAACTGCAGAGACCCCGGTAGCCGCACCTGGGTTGGCCGATATCCCCGCCGGAGCACGGGCGCGTGCCAGTTTCTGGGCGGGCACGGCGCAGATGCCTTCGGGAAGACCACCTCCAGTCGTGGCAGTTTAGGGGGGTTTAGGGTTTAGGGCTTAGGGATTAGGGTTTAGGGTTTCGAGGGTTTAGGGCAGGGTTTGCGGCAACTCTGTCCAGGCGTGTTTTGAGACTTGTGGGCCTTTGGCATGGTGTTTGAACGAGGCGCCGTAGGCTTGTGGATTCTGATGCAGGGTGGCCTAAACCCTAAACCCTAAACCCTAAACCCTAAACCCTAAACCCTAAACCCTAAACCCTAAACCCTAAACCCCAAACCCCAAACCCTAAACCCTTAATGGACCCCAAGGCTCCCTAAGCCCTTAAGGCTCCCAAACGAACTTTGAATCTCGACACTCCGAACCTGGCCCACGGCCTTGAGGGTTTAGGGTTTAGGGTTTAGGGTTTAGGGTTTAGGGTTTAGGGTTTGGGGTTCAGGGTTCAGCCCAAGCCTCTAGACTTACTGTTGGTTAGTAGGGAATGAGGGAATGAGGTATCCTATTTAATCCCTTAAAGGTATATATATATGTATATATGTATATACATATATATATATGTATATATATATATATAGGGGGACATAATATTTGGGGGTACTATCGTCCCTATTAAGGACCTTCTCGTATAAGGGGCAGCATCCCAACCTATGTGCACCCTACTCCCTGAAACCCGAAACCCCTATCAGTTGGGAGTGTTCAAATTGCGGCTGTTGCAAGTTAGGAATCTCAGAAATGACCAGCCAGCGTGCGGAAAAGGGAGACTGTTGGGTCTGAGGGTTTCAGGCTTGACCAGAAAAGCGAGTCTAGTTTTTGGGTTTCTTGGGCCTTTTCAGGGCGTTCAGAATCGGGGTACGGGGTTTACAGGGTTTACAGGGCTAATAGGGTTTTTAGGATTCATGGGCTTTGTAGGGTTTATAGGCTTTATGGGGTTGATACGCTGTCTGGGGTTTACAGGTTTTATGGGGCTTATAGGGTTTACCCCTAAACCCTATCAACCCTAAACCCTGAACCCTAAACCCTAAACCTCATTATTTATAGGGTTTGTAGGGTTTGTAGGGTTTAGGGTATAGGCTTCCCGAGGTGGAGAGGGCGCCTGGACATCATCGGAAGACTCGGCTGAGGACCTGGGCAGCTTGAGTCAGTGAACCCTCTTAGTCGTAACCCCCGAAGCCCTCTTAGGGTTTAGGGTTTAGGTTTAGGGTTTAGGGTTGTGGGTTTAGGGTTTAGGGTTTCGGATTTTGGGTACCCCTATAAAGTAGCCAACCCCAAAAAAGGGTGCCCGTACTGTAATACGGTTACTGGGCCACCAAGGTAGAATATAGGGGTCGGAAGACCTACAAATAGTATTCCCTTCTGGCCCCTATATAAGTATACCATAACCGTAACCGCCCCCCCAAAGAACCCTTTCCGAATTGTTCCGACCTCTGTATTGAGGCTTTTTTCCTAATGTCTAGACCCCAAGCATTCCTCCAAAAGCCCGAACAAGGCTCCGACCCCAAACCCGAAACCCTAAAACCTTAACCCTTAACCCATAAACCCTAAACCCTAAACCCCAAACCCTAAACCCTAAACCCTGAACCCTAAACCCTAAACCCTAGACCCTAGACCCTGAACCCCCTCTTCCAATTCTGCAGGAGTGAAGTCTATACAAGGCCACGAGGAATCTTTCTTATGATTAGAAGCCACACAAGAACCCGGACCTCTCGACCGCCCAAACCCGCCCAACACCCTGGCCCTAAATCTAGGGGTTGTACCCCTAAACCTTAAAGCCTAAACCCTAAACCCTAAATCCGAAACCCTACACCCTAAACCCTTGAAACCTGCAGGTTGTGCTCTTAAGTTTCGGAGACCCGTTTTAAAGATCCTGAAGGTGGTACCCAGGGGTACGAGTCTTACCCCCCTCTTGGCTAAACCCTATTCGCCCCCCGTAAAGCCAAAAAGGCCCTCAACCCAAACTGCGACGACCCAGGGGCGACGATTCCGTGTCGCTGGCGTCATATTGAGGTGCATCCTTGGTAACCCTAAACCCTAAACCCTAAACCCTAAACCCTAAACCCTAAACCCTAGGAACCCTAAACCCTATAAACCCTAAACCCTAAACCCTAAACCCTAAACCCTAAACCCTAAACCCTAAACCCTAAACCCTAAACCCTAAATGCTAAACCCTAAACCCTAAACCCTAAACCCTAAACCCTAAATCCTAAACCCTGAACCCTAAACCCAGCCTGGCGACTCCGGGGCTTGAGGGGGCGACTTTGGGGGCTCAGGGACTTGAGGTTTTCAAGAGCCCTAATATAGCGACCTCAAGAATTTGAATATATTTTTTTTTTTTTTGGGGGGGGGGGGGGGGGGGGGGGGGGGTTCTTATAGTATAGCTATAAGGGGACCATAAGGGAATACTATTAGAATTTTCCGACCCCTAAGCCCAGCACCACCCAGCATCCCATCCGCCAGCAGATGGGGCACGCTGCTTCGCGAGGGTTAATCCCCCCCCCCCCCCTCGCTCTTTATGTGAGAACCGGAAACCATCAAAAGGGCCCCGCCTTTTCAAACGAGCCCCCAAGAGTACGCAAACACAAACGTAATGGGGCTCCGTACATGGGGTGCCCATCAGCGGCTGCTTAAGTCAGGTGAGGGTTGTTTTAGGGTTTAGGGTTCTGCTTGCGGCTCGTATCTTTGGGTTTTCACCCTTTATACCAACAGTCCTTAATAGGGATGATAGTACCCCCTATAAATACTCCCAGTTAAGGAGCTGTTAGTATAAGGGGGAACAACACAACTAGTATCTCTAAACCCTAAACCCTAAACCCTAAACCCTGAACCCTGAACCCTAAACCCTAAACTTAGTATCCCTCAACTCCGCAAATCCCGACTGCCGTCTGACCGGGCGGTTGTCCTCGGCATCGGTGGCTTCGACGACGTTCTTCGGACGGAATGCTGCAGGAAAGCCTAAGGCTTTGGAGTTAGGGTTTAGGGTTTAGGGTTTAGGGTTTAGGTTTAGGGTTTAGGGTTTAGAGTATAGGGTTTAGGGTTTAGGTTTAGGGTTTAGGGTTTAGGGTTTAGGGTTTAGGGTTTAGGGTTTAGGGTTTAGGGTTTAGGGTTTAGGGTTTAGGGTTTAGGGTTTAGGGTTTAGGGTTTAGGGTTTGAGGTGTAGGGAACTAATGGTTACAAGGTTCAGGGTTTGGAAAGATGCCCTGGAAGTGGTGCGAAACTTCTGCATGGTTCTGGTGGGCAGCCACTTCCAACTCAATAGGTTTTCAGATAAATAGCTAACGAGTGTATGGGCAAAGCGAATTCCGAACTTCGATCACGCCTCCAAGCCTCTAATCCTTCCTGTTTCCTCGCAAGCCTCTGTAATGCCTGAATAAACCCGTAGTGGGCCCATGTGTTTGCTGGGACCCTAAAACCACTTTGTAGGAACCTCTTTAATTAATTAAGGCCCAAGTATAGATCGACTATGCGAGTAAATGGACTTTGTGGGAACAACGTTGAATCGACCCCGGACAAGGAGCCAATACAGCGGCGGCAGCAGCAGCCCACGGCGCAAGTCTCATCTGCCTGCATTGGGAGCTGGGTTCAGGTTCGGGTTTCAAGAGGTTGTTCGGGGTCTTTGGGCCAGGCTATCGGCTGTCGATTGGGCATGGGGCGAGGACATGCGACGTCTGGTCTTCCGAAGAGCTCCCCTAAACAACCTGCAACCCTCGTTATCCTAAACCCGAAACTCTCCAAAATCCGAAAAGTCCATGGTGGGAGGCCACAAACCCAAACGGCCCATGTACCCACACAGTATATACTTGGGCCTTCAAGGGGCTACTATATAGTAGCCTTAGGGCTCAAGTATCTACTTTCTAGGTACATGGACTCTTAGGGAAAACAGAAGCCCTAAACCCCAAACTTTCTGAAGCCCTCAGCCGTACCAGCCCTTCAACAGAGCACGTGCCGATCGACAGAAGTCAATCCTTGCCCACCAGAGGCCTCATAAATCTTTTCTAAACCCTCCTAAACCCTAAACCCTATAAACCCTATAAACCCCATAAACCCCATAAACCCCATAAACCCTATAAACCCCATAAGCCTTCACACCCTAAAAACCCTACAAACCCCATAAACCCTATAAACCCTGTAAACCCTGTAAACCCTACACCCTAAACCCTAAACCCTAAACCCTAAACCCTAAACCCTAAACCCTAAACCCTAAACCCTAAACCCTAAACCCTAAACCCTAAACCCTAAACCCTAAACCCTAAACCCTCCCAAACCCTACACCCTAAACCCTAAAGCCCCGCGGAGCCAGCCTTGGGTGCACCCCGGAGCTGCGCTCGCTGGCGCGCGACGTGGTACCAGGCTTTCAGGTTGTCCTCGCTGGGAGTACTTGGTTCAACCAGCAACCAGATTACAGGTTTAGGGTTTAGGGTTTAGGGTAATTAGGGTAATTAGGGTAATTAGGGTAATTAGGGTTTAGGGTTTAGGGTTTAGGGTTTAGGGTTTAGGGTTTAGGGTGTAGGGTGTAGGGTGTAGGGTTTGGGGTACCCTTTGCGTGGTTGGCTACTTTATCTGGGGGAACCTGGAACCAAAAGAACAAGGGCACAAAGGCAGTACTGGGCGACCAAACCCTAAACCCCAAACCCTAAACCCAGGAGTCTGAAGCCCTGAAACCTCAATCTCCGACCCTTCGCGTCGGAGTCCGAGCAAAAGCCCGGAAGTGTTGAACCCTGGAAGCCCCTGAAGTTTCAGCCATATTCGCCCGCAATTTGTTAAAGCCCAAACCCTAAACCCTAAACCCTGAACCCTAAACCCTAGACCCTAAACCCTAAACCCTAAACCCTGAACCCTAAACCCTAAGGTTTTGGAGTCTGAACCCCATCAACTCTACACCTGGAGGTCGAGGGCTCCAGGGCTTGAGCTTTGAGGTGGGCCCGAGCTTAGGGTTTTATGCAGGGCTTAGGGTTTAGGGTTAGAAGAGTTTAAGGCTACAAGAGCTTAGGGCCTCGGCATGAGATGTCCGTTTAAGGGGGCTTAGGGAACGCACGAAGGTGCGAGGCTCAGAGTTTTTTTGGGGGGGCTTTCAGCGTCTTGGCGCCAGTTCGTCGAAGGGTGCAAGCCCAACAGGAGCTTAAAACACAAGGAACCTAGACCCACATGGCCTTAAAGTAGGGCCTAGGGTTTAGGGTTTGGGGCTTCGGGTTTCGGGTTCAGGAAGGGTTCCGGGTTTGACGGGTTTAGAGTTTCAAGGCCAAAGCCACAAGGATGTACACCCAGAGAAGGTCTAGGCTTTACGACGAGTCTCCACCTGCCACCCATGACAATGCTGCCAGGCTTTGTGCCTGAACGAAGGAAACCTTAGCCAAATTTCAGAAGAAAGTCGTGTCAGGGTTTAGAGTTCAGGGTTGGCTTCGGATTTAGGGTGTAGGGTTGAGAGGCGTAGGCCTCTAAACCACCACAACGACGCGCTATGAATTGTTATCTGCTGCATGCCCCTCTGAGGGTAGTTATGTGGTCCCGTAGTATGCCTTGAAAGGGCTCTGAGGCATGGACCCTTGGGTATGTGGGGTATGTAGGGGCTCCCCTTTTCAGGGCCCATACCAAGGGACCCTTTGACTACCCTAAGAGCTCCGAAAGCTTTACATCACCATGGAGCTTCGTCCCCCAAAGGAATGCAGTTTAGGGTTTAGGGTACTCGGGTGTTGTTGAGGGTACTCACTTCCATAACAAAACACTTACAAACACCTCAACCTGGACTGAAGAACACTTGAAATAGCTGTGGCACCCGGAAGGTTCAGCGTGGTGCTTAGGTTTTAGTTGCATGTTCGATCCGTTAGGTAGTTTAGAGCTGGGGTTCAGCCTCGTGCCAGAAGGGTCAACCAGGCAGCGATTGAGCAAACGATTCGAAGCCAACCCCTCTCCAATCCGAAATCCCACACTAACCCCCACCTGAAAACCCCTAACCCTATGCCCCCAAAGAAAAGCAGAAGGGATCCTTTGCCGGCCCCAAACAGGCGGGCCGGGGTGGAGGGAGGTTCTCCACAAAATGCTGGCCTCAAACCTGCGGAAGCTCCAAACAGCCCCAAACACTCAAAGCCCCGTGAGCCCTACCTGGACACCCGAAGCTCCCGAAAAATAGAACGGACGTAGTATAAGCCTAAGAACAGGAAGAATAATATGATTGACATGTGTATATATATATATATATGTATATCTATGTATATATATATATATATACTTGGTGTAATTACCCAGTTTCATGTATGCATGATGTACATATACATATACATATACATATACATATACATATACATATACATATACATATACAGATACATATATACATATACATATATATATATACGTATGCGTGCATGCATGCATGCATGTATGTGTGTGTGCGCATGCATGCATGCATGCATGCATGCATGCATGCATGCATGCATGCATGCATGCATGCATGCATGTATGTATGTATGTATGTATTACGTATGTGTATATATATATATAGAGAGAGAGAGGGAGAGAATATATATATATATATGTACAACAGAACAGAGACACTCTCTAGGCAGCTTAGTGGCCTCGGCAAACCGACTAGCCCCCTTGAGGCCTTGTCATTTGCCGAGCCACATCGGAGCGCACATTGGGAAGAAGCCGATGCCTGGCAGTCCGGAATGCCAGGGCCTCGGACGGCTTTGGAAAGTTTAGGGTTCAGGGTTTAGGGTTTGATCCAACCCCCCCCCCCCCCCTCCCTCCCATCCGAGCTATTCTACCCAAAAAAAACCAGAACAAAGTAGCTGAGGGTAAGGTGGGCCTTTTGTTCCGGGTAAGGGGGGTCGTTTGGGTGACGGGAGCATCCGATCCCATGATCCAGCTTGGGTACTTTTGTTGGGTAGGGGTTCGGATGTTCCCCCTTATACTAACAGTCCTCCGAAGGAATTGTACTACCCCCCCCCCCCCCCCTTGGAATCCCTTTAAAGGACTGTTAGCTTCAAAGGCCCGCAGGCGCCTATGGCTTTCAGGCGGCGGGCTTCTAGCCGCCAAGGGAAAATTGCTTATTCCAGCGTTCAGAGACACCTTTCAGGCGGCTGGCACCCTGCCCCACAACCTGAAGTAGGGTTTAGGGTTTAGGGTTCGGGGTTTAGAGTTTATGTGTAGGACATGAAGGGGAGCACGGAGAGTTTGCAATCACACCCTAAACCCTAAACCCTGAACCCTAAACCCTAAACTCTAAACCCTAAACCGCAAACCCTAAACCCTAAACCCTAAACCCTAAACCCTAAACCCTAAACCCTAAACCCTAAACCCTAAACCCTAAACCCTAAACCCTAAACCCTAAACCCTAAACCCTAAACCCTAAACCCTAAACCCTAAACCCTAACCATAAACCCTAAACCCTAAACCCTAAACCCTAAACCCTAAACCCTAAACCCTAAACCCTAAACCCTAAACCCTAAACCCTAAACCCTAACCCTAAACCAAGCTTAACTACGGAGCACGAACAGATCGGGCAGCGGCCTCGGCCCATCATCTTCTGTCTCATCCGTCGATCTTGGGCCACCAAAGACTGTTAGGGTTTAGGGTTTAGGGTTTAGGGTTTAGGGTTTAGGGTTTAGGGTTTAGGGTTTAGGGTTTAGGGTTTAGGGTTTAGGTTTAGGGTTTAGGGTTTAGGGTCTTTGTAAGGCTTTAAGGGAGGCTTTTGAATCGCTGAAGACAGGCGATATGTGTGATACCCTTCAACCCAAAGCACACACTTCTAGTCTCTGGGTGTATTCTTTGGGGCAAATGGGGGTACAGGGCACGAAGTGTGGAACAGTTGGGGTTTTCCCTTCAGGATGCAGTTTGGTAATCGGCGACTTGAAAGAGAGTGGTTCTAGGGTTTTGGGTTTTGGGTCCTAGGGGTTTGTGGAAACACAGCACCCGCACCTGGCGAAGGCCCAGCAATACCCTGCGGCATTGCATTGTGAGATGAGAGCCCTAGAAACCCCAAAGCCCCCTGAACCATTGAGCCAGCAGCCCTGAATCTTCCAGACAAAAACTTCCACAAACCTCAAGCCCTAAACCCTAAACCCTGAACTAAGCCCTAAACCCTAAACCCTAGTTCAGATGGACTCAGTGCCCTCCACCTTCAGAACTAACAGAATCCCAGTGGCTCGCAGGAGCTGTTGGCCGATGAGCACGGTGAAGCTGAGCCGGGACTTGAGATCTCTGTGCAGGAATCCTTGGTGCTTGTTGTTTTTTTTTTTGTTTTGGGCGGGGGGGGGGGAGGGGGGAGAGTAAGGGTTCAGGGGTTTAGGGTTTAGGGCTTAGGGTTTAGGGCTTATAGGGCTTAGGGTGAGGGGGACGGGGGCTGTTCCAAAGTTCTCTTAAAGGGGGACCTTGGAACGGAATCTTGCTAATTGATATTTTGGGGACAGGCATCTTGAACCTCCAAAGTTTAGGGTTTAGGGTTTAGGGTTTAGGGTTTAGGGTTTAGGGTTTAGGGTTTAGGGTTTAGGGTTTAGGGTTTAGGGTTTAGGGTTTACCCCTCAACCCTCTTGACTGATGAGGCCACTAGAGGAAGCCGCGGCTCAAATTGGGAACCTCAAGCACCAACGCAAGTATGAAGGATCCTTAAATTCGACCCAGACTTCGGCTTTCAGGAAGGAATCCGTCTAAGAGTAGCTTTATGGTCCCTTGTTCCCTTGATTTGGGCCCTTTAAAGAGGACCCCTTGTCTACCCATGTTTTCAGGGGTCTGGGTATATGTTACGCCCGGAACCCTACACCCTAAACCCTAAACCCTAAACCCTAAACCCGAGAGAAACCCTAAACCCTAAACCCTAAACCCTAAACCCTAAACCCTAAACCCTAAACCCTAAACCCTAAACCCTAAACCCTAAACCCTAAACCCTAAACCCTAAACCCTAAACCGCAACCTCCCAGAAGCCCTGCCTTGCAGTTTGATGCCTCATCTTCCCTCTGCAGGTTGTCGCCGGCCTCCTTGTGGGAGGGGCTTAGTTTAGGGTTTAGGGTTTAGGGTTTAGGGTTTAGGGTTTAGGGTTTAGGGTTTAGGGTTTAGGGTTTAGGGTTTAGGGTTTAGGGTTTAGGGCTTAGGGCTTAGGGCTTAGGGTAAGGGACTTCAGGAAGCCCGAACTACTTACTGTTGGTTCGTAGGGAATTTGGGAATGAGGTACCCCATAGCCCCCTCTACATACCCTTTACGGGACTATGTAGGGTACCTCATTCTCTCAGTCCCTACTAACCAACAGCAAGACTACCAATTGCTTCAGAACCCTCCAAGAATATTCTCCTTACAAGGGAAATACAGGGATTAGTATTGTTTATTTTTTGGGGGGTTCTTAAGCACATAGTAGCTAAGCCGATGTAACCCAAAACCCTGAAAGACTACAAAGCCTATACGCCCTAAATCCCGAACCCCCCAAAACCCTAAACCTTCTAGTTCAGGGCTTAGGGTTTGGGGTCCTGATCCTGGCGGGCGATGGCACGCCCAGCTTCCGACGCTTCCGGCTCACACTTTGTGGCACAAGGATCCTGCAGGAAGGCCGTGAAGCTTCCGGGTTGCAGGTTTAGGGTCTAGGGTTTAGGGTTTAGGGTTTAGGGTTTTAGGGTTTTAGGGTTTAGGGTTTAGGGGGTTTAGGGGGTTTAGGGGGTTTAGGGGGTTTAGGGGGTTTAGGGGGTTTAGGGGGTTTAGGGTTTAGGGTTTAGGGTTTAGGGTCCCTAAGGCTCCAAATGGCCCAAGTGGGCATTACCTTTACAGGGTACAGCGCAACGACAACTTGTAATTATCAACCACATACGCCCGGAAAACATGCTCTGCAATGCTCGAGATGGCTTCATGGTGTTGGGCTCTTGGATTCGGTGTCGTGGTTTAGGGTTAGAGGTTTAGGGTTTGCGGTTTGGGGCTTAGGGCAAGGGACCATATTAAGGGACCATGAAACTACCCTAAACTCCCCCGCGTTCCCTCTCCCCCAACATGCTGCGGCTGCCTTCTCCACCTCCATTACGACTTCCGTCTCCATGTTCCTTGGTATGGCACTCGGGCGGCTGTTACACAGCCTAAGTTGGCAGCCTACACCCTAACTCCGTGAACCCGAAACCCTAAACCCTCAACCTTAAATCCTAAACCCCCATAAGCCCCAAAAGTGCCAACTCCTAATACGGGCCCTTCTGGGCATCCTAGTACAGTTTGGCCCTTGAAAAACCTTTGGAGCAATAAGATCCTTCCCTAAACGCTCAACTCCAAACCCCCCAAGAAGGGACATGTGAAACATCCCAGGATCCCTACTTGGTAGTTCTATCGCGGCAACAGCGACTGGAGGGAGGGCAAGCTAAGACTTCAAGGCTGTTGGCTTATAGGGCTTGGGGTTTGTAGGGCTTACCTGTAACCCCAATTACCTAAAGCTTTATGGGTTCTACATATTGCTTTAGGGCTAGGTACCAATAAACTGCAGGAAATTGGGCGGCTACAGGTAGGCCTTAGGGCTGAGGGGTTAGGGTTTGGGGGTTGTCGGGCTTTCGGAGGGTTTATAGGGTTTACAGGGTTTATGGGGTTTAGGAACAGAATCGAATCAAAGACCTTCACGTGCAAGCAAGACCGAGTGTCACATCTTGCTGCTCCTGCTGCAGCTTCTGCTCTGGGGGGCCGTCCTCTGCAGGCCTAAAACCCCTAATTAAACCCGTATCCTTGAACCCTAAATTGGTGTCACCCCAGTAGGCAAAGCCCTTCTTCATTGGTCGAACGGCGCAAGTCCGACCGAACCTCATACGCCAAACCCTAAACCCCAAACCCTAAACATTGCTTCTGGGGCCCCTCAACCCCAAACCCTAAACATTGCTGCTTGTGTCATGGGGTGGTGGGGATCGCAGGTACGTATAGCCTTCAGTTCCCACATAAAGGAAGCCCCTTTTTTTGATGGGGTTTAAGAGGAGTAAGCACTAAGCCTCTGAGCCTGAGTGGGGGGGTTTCCGCAACAAAACGGGGGGCTTCCTCTTTGGGGGCTTCCTAGAATGAGGAATATAATGTTTTTGGTGTCTATTAGGGGGACCCTATGTCGGGAACTAGCCTAAAGCCTCGACCCTAAACCCCAAACCCTACACCCCAAACCCGAAACCCTAAACCCTAAACCACCGGACGCCCTGGGCTCTGGGCAGCCCTGAAGGTCCTTGGCAGCATCCACGGCCGCTTTCAGCACGACGGGCAAGCGACTGGGATTCTGCGGCTTGAAGGCGGGCGTGCGCGGGCTTGCAGCGGTTCCTCAGATGAGCCCTTCGGGTTGCCAGAAGCCGTCTTCTGGAAAGTGGTAACTCCGCCACACATCACACATCTTGAGGGTCTCTCTAGGCTTTCGGAGGACTTCAGGGTTCAGGATTTCGGGGTTGGGGCTCCAAGGACCGCAGAATTGAGGGCTTCATGGAATCTCCCGAAATCATGGGGTGGTTGTGCATTGAAAAAACATAACAAAAAGGATTCTCAGGTGGGAACGACTTCGACTGCACCCCTCCCTACTGGCTTTTCGCCCAACAACATATCCATTTACTGTATGTGTAATGTAGATGAATTTACCAACAAGAACCCCCCCCCCCCTCCACCCTTGCCCCTCCAAATCCTGTAAAATTTGTTTGGTGCCACCCAATAAAAATTTAAAGAATGTAAAGACTTAAAGATTGTAAAGGGGCCACCCCCCACCCCCTTTAAACTTTAAGTGGGGGTGCCCCAACTCAGCTTTAATGATTTCAAAGTATCTGAAAGATATAAAAGCGCCTCCCTGTTAACATTTTACTGTAATGAGGGCCAAATTCAATCTCAAAGATTTCAAAGCTTTTAGTGATTCTCAAGATATTTTCAAAAGACCCCCCCCCCCTCCCCAACAAAAATAAATAAGCATATAAATCAATGGGGCCTGCACGGAATCTACCGCAAAAGGGATCATCATTTTGACAGCCACTCATGTAAAGTTCAAGGCTTTGGGGCTAAGGGGGCCGCAGTGCGTCCCGCTTTCAAGTCATGCACACTCCAAATCTCACAGTTGGCGCAGATCTCTTCCAGTGGCTTCTTGCTTGCTGCTCCTGCCTCGACTTTCGCAAAGCCCCAAGCCTTCCCAAATCCTAAGCCCTAAACCCGAAACCCCTAAACCCTAAGACCTAAGACCTAAACCCTAAACCCTAAACCCTGAACCCTAAACCCTAAACCCTAAACCCCTGAACCCTTTTCTCTGCGGTGCAGGTGGCCAGGAGACTTGGGTGACTCGATTTCCGCATCTTGGGGCCGGGAGCGGTCTGCCACGAAGACCATGAGATTCCTTCTAGAAGAATTTAGGGTTTAGGGTTCAGGGCTTCTAGGGTTTATGGGTTTAGGGTGTAACTTAGGGTTTAGGGGGATTAGGGGGGTTTAGGATTTTGGGGAGATTTAGCATTTTCGGGACACGGGCAGGTTGAGATTTCCAGGGTTCTTCAAGAGGCTTAGGGCGTTCGGTTTAGTTCAGGGTTTCTTCATGGGTTCCCCCTACTACCCCCCCCCCCCCCCCCTCCTACCCCCCCCCCCCCCCTAGGTCCCCCCCTTAAATAACCTGAATTAGGCTTAGCCTTAAACATGGCGGGAACCTGGGGGTGGGGGGGGCGGGGGGTAGTATAGAGGGGGTAGTAGGGTACCCAAACCCTAAACCCTAAACCCTAAACCCTAAACCCTAAGGATTTCTGGTGCAGGGCTCATGGCCCTGACATTCTGCTCGCATGGGCTCGCAAGGAGCTATGAGGATGCCACGGTGGGTTTAGCGGTGCGAAGCCATGCTCTTGGCTTCTGACAGCTTGGGAGCTGGTTTAGGGTTTAGGGTTTAGGGTTTAGGGATTGTACGCGTGCACTCTCATTCGCTGTGATTCCCTGCCTTCTTTCTACGACCTCAAAGAGTGTTGAGGGAGGTTGGGCCTTGAGGGTTACAAGCAAGACTTGATTCGCAGATGAGGGGCTGTCGGAGAGCCCCTGTATATCTATATATCTATATATCTATATATCTATATAACTATATATCTATATATCTATATATATATATATATATATCTATATCTATATGTAATATATATATATACTCCGCTGTTCGGTTTGTGGAAAACCCCCGAAACGAAGCCTTGTCATCCCTCATGAATACATGCAAGTGCCTAAACCCTAAACCCTAAACCCTACACGCTAAACCCTAAACCCTAAACCCTACACTTACACCCTAAACCCTAAACCGTTCCAATGCCCAGGCTCCCACACTGTCGGCTTACCAGTGGCGGAACGCCGCGGCCTCGCCGCGGCGTCCGTGGCGTGCGGGGTGACAGGCTGCGCGCTCCCCTCGACATGATGGGCACCTCGGCTGGTTTAGGGTTTAGCTTTTGGGCGGTTTAGGGCTTAAGGTTTAGGGTTTAGGTTTAGGGAACACCACTATGCCATGGAACCCCTTTAAATTGAACTTGCTTGTTCCCGAATCGTTGCGACCAACTGGGCCTGAATTCCGAAACAAAGGCTCAAACTATGCAGTTGCGCAGAGTTGTTGGGGTCAGCTAGCAGAAATCCTGGACGAGAGCGGCTTTCGAACCCTGAACCCTAAACCCTAAACCCTAGAGCCCTAGAACCCTAAACCCTATAAACCCATCTCACTTCAGGCCAGCCCGAGCCTCAAGGTCTGTAGCCATCCAAACGCAAGCATTGATCCCAAGGCCCCCGAAACAAAGCTCCCTGATGGAGGGCCATGTTTTGCCTCAATGATAACACCACCCTTATTTCGGGAGGCATTGGTTTGGGGAGATCGTGCTTTGATGAAGGCCTCCAGACCAGGAGCCTCCAGGCTGCTCACGCTAGACAAGGGGCTTCCTGAGGAGCCCAATTCTTTTACACACAGGCCCCCGGGGTGAAGACTAGAGCCCCTTAGAAATCCCAAGCCCTTACAATGGCAAGTTTTGGGCGCCCCTCCCAGACGCAAGGAGGGGTCTGTGAAGCAGGAACCCCTCAACCCTTTCGAGCTGGACGAGAAGCTGCAACTACAAAATTGCCAGCCGCCGCTGCCCCACGCGAGCTATAGCGCAGCTATAGCTGGTCGCGGCTTTCACTGTGGAAAAGCGGCGCAACAAGACATGGTTCTACCCGTGCTTTTTGCGACTTGGCACAGGCAAATAGAGATATAGTCTAGGGAGGTACTGGGCAGGTGCAGGGAGGTACAAGACTTGGTTCGGACTCTTATGGGGTGTGGTGCTTGGGGTCTGGCGATACCAGGCACTGCTTGGTGCCAACCTACGGGCCGAACCAATTAGGATGGGCACTCAGGGGTGCTTGTGTGATTGTCAATTGGGGGTCATAACGGGTAACATTTGGGCTCCGGTATAACACCTCTGAGGTTCAGGCGGTGCTGGCACGGTATCTTTGCAAGGAGACACCCTTTCGACCCTAGGGGTTTGAAAAAAAACTGTACCCACCCACGGAGCACAATAACAATTAAGTAAGGAGTGGACCTCAAGTTATTTGGGGATTGTGATATGATTCAAGGTGCATTCCTTAGATAGGCGTGTCCTTTCTTCCCACATCATCCAACCTGCAGGCGCTCAAACTCTTAATGCTGCACAGTATGACACCCTAAACCCTGAACCCTAAACTTTAAACCCTAAACCCTGAACTTAAAGCCTAAACCCCCCAACAAGCAGCCATGGCAATCTCGACCATGCATGCGACGGTAGCTCATCTTCATTGGGGTGTCGAGGGTGCTAAGGGTATAGGGGAACTCAGCTGTCTGAGGATGAGATCTGAGATTTATTGTGGGGTTTAGAGTTTAGGGTCTAGGGTTTAGGGTTTAGGGTTTAAAATACCTGCCGTGCAGTGCACTTCTGAATTGGGAGTCGTCCGCTGATGGCTTTGGGGATGGCACGAAGCAAGTGCGCAAAACCCTAAACCCTAAACCCTAAACCCTAAACCCTAAACCCTAAACCCTAAATGTGCGCATGCCCGACTGCCTCGGAGAGCCCCTGGAAGGACGTGTCTTCGACTCCAGCTCCTAAACAAGAAACCCGAAGAGCAGGGTTTAGGGTTTAGGGTTTAGGGTTTAGGGTTTAGGGTTTAGGGTTTAGGGTTTAGGGTTTAGGGTTTGGGGTTAAAGCCCTAAGACCTAAACTTACCCTAAAACCCTAATCGTCATCCAGATCCCCACGAACTCGTAACACACTGCGCGGAACCCCCCTTCTAGGGGGCCCGATGCTTCACTCAGGTTCCTCATGCACCCCACCTTTCCCCCCCTCCTCCCCTTCCCCTAGGGCGCTATATATATATATATATACATATATACATGTATACATATATGTGTGTGGGTGTGTATATATATATATATGTATATACCCTTTAAGGGATTCTATAGGCCCCTATATTATACCCGTTAAGGGAGCCCCCCTGGATTGTCAACTTGCGCTTGGGGCCCTAACTACACCCGAAACACTGAATCAAAACCTGCTCAAGGACCCTATGAGTCTCTGTGTGTGTGTGTGTGTGTGTGAGTGTGAGTGTGAGTGTGAGTGTGAGTGTGAGTGTGAGTGTGTGTGTGTGTGTGTGTGTGTGTGTGCGTGTGTGTGTGTGTGTAAGATCTTCAGACGTCAACTTGGCCATAGATCCCAAAACTCCGCAAACTACCAGATCTTCACCCTGAAAAGAACACTTATGAACCTAAGCCCTTCGAGACCCACAGCCTTTGACTTTTGGGGTGGTCCCTCAAAACACTCAACTCTCCTGAGCACTAACCCTATTAAGCCTCCTTGAAACCCCCTTTAAACTCTAAACCGTAAACCCTAAAGCCTAAACCCTAGACCCTAAATCCAGCTGATGACCTTCTCAACATCGCAGGAGACTACGCGGACCACGCCGGCGCGCCTTGACTGATGAGGCTCCAGAGAGGAGGTTAAAACCCCTGTACGGGATGAGTTTAGGGCTTAGGGTTCAGGGTTTAGGGTTTAGGGCTAATTAAGGCCCTATGTTCCCTTTAAGGGATTGTGCAGGGTACCTCACTCCTTCTTTCCTTACTAAGAACCAGCCAGTTAGGGGGTTTACCCTCAACCCTAAACCCTTACCGGGTTTGGTGTGCAGGGTTTAAGTAGCGCTGGGGCCCTTTCAGTGGATCCAGGTGGCGACTTTGGGCATGTTTGGGGAGTTGAGGCTGAGGGTTTAGGGTTAGGGTATAGGGTTTCGGGTTTCGGGTTCAGGGTGTAGGGTTTAGGGCTTAGGGCTTAGGGTTTAGGGTCTCTGTGCCCTCCCACGTTCTGAGAAGACACTTGGATCTTCATGGACATGGAAAACCCCGGTCGAAGATACGATTCTGACACAGAGGCGCAACTCCAAACTACCACATTCAACATGACTGTCAAAGAAACACTCTAAACCTTAAATCCTTGAACTGGTGAGAGTCCCAACACATGCTTCAACTCCTGACAGAAGTACTGCACACGCACTGCACATGCCAAGATCGACTCCTCCCCGCTCGGGCGCCAGGGTGATTCAGGCCGGTCTTCTCATCCTCACATCACAGGCAGAAGTGGCTGAATGCCTCAAGCCCGGGTACAATGCGTGTCCTCTCATTCTGCGCAGAAGGGATGCAACAAGCGACATCATCATCTTTCGCGACCGGCCGAACTATGTGCCGCGGCCCCGCAAGACTGAAAAAGCGAGCCCCTTGTACGCAAGTTGCGTGCCAGCCCCTCTGGTGCGGCTGAGGATTTAGGGTTTGGGGGTTTATGGTTTCACTGCAAGAGTGCACGGAATGAGGGGATGACATGAGCTGTCAAGTCTGCGGGTGAGCGTGGACACAGGGGAGGGCTCTGCAGCCCTCCTAGCATAACGTGCGGCAGCCGGAGAGCGATCTGGGTTGCACCCAAAGGACCGCCGATCTCCGCGCCCTTCCCCCCCTCGCCTGCAGAGGCATGGGGGGGGCTCCGACAACTACGTCCCAGCATCGCCTGGACCGGTAGCTCGCTTTGCGTGCGACCGTCCGGTATGCGACCCATCGCTTTTAAAGCGACGAGTCGAGAAGCTCAGAATAAGAAAACGGCCCCGACCGACTAAGCAGAAAATACGGCATCGGCATCCTCTGCATTATCAGCCTTCCCTTCCTTGTCCTCCGCAACTTTTCCATCCAAGTTCGAGATCTCCTCAACACAGTCGGACTTGTTCGGGGCGGGGCCAAGCACGGACATGCACACCTGGCTCATAGTTGGGATAGGAATAAAAACTTAAAATTTAAGTATTCCTTATTGAGTTTAAGTACCCTTAAAAGTGTAAAATGTTACCCAAACTATGACAAAGACACAGGGAGGAAGATCAACCCGTGGGAGCCGCCCGCCACAACGATGCCGAAGAACATCTTGAAGAAGACCCGGAACGCCTGGCTGGATGAGAAGGCCTTGGTAGCCCAGAAAACCATACTAACATAAGGGTTTAGGGTTTAGGGTTTAGGGTTTAGGGTTTAGGTAAACCCCTTTTTTGGCTAGGTATTTTTTACAAGGGAACCCAGAACCCAACAAAAACACAAAAGGGGGAAAGGGTACCACTGGGCCACCAAGAGGCCAGGGGGAGGATGGCCAGGAAGGTGGTCGTGACGCCCAGGAAGATGGGTTGTCCCATCTCCTTCTTGGCACCCCGGTATATTACAACAAGGGCACCCTTTTTTTTTTTGGGTTAGCTGCTTTATATAAGGGAACCTTGAACCCCCCCCCCAAAAAAAAAGGGGGAAAGGGTACCACTGGGCTGGCCCATGGCCTTCATGGCAAGCTCAGCACGCGTAGACCGGGGCAGTGACTGATCCTGCAGGCCGAAGCCTTAGTAGCCCAGCAACCATCATATTCTAGTAAGGGCACCCCTTTTTTTTGGGTTTAGTTGCTTTATATAAGGGAACCTTGAACCCCAAAAAAAAAGGAAAAAGGGCGCCACTGGGCTAGCAAGAGAAGCTATGTGCCATGTGCATGGAGTAGTCCACCACCAGGCCCACGGCCATGACGAGGTTCACCATCGAGATGGAGTTCAGGTCCAACTCCCACCTTGGTAGCCCAGCAACCATATTTTCATAAGGGCACCCCCACTTTTTGGGGGTTGATTACTTTAAAGGGGAAACCCCCCAAACAAAAAAAGGATAAAGGGTACCACTGCTGGGCTACCAGGCCACAGCACGATGTTGCCCATCAGGTCCATGAAGACCAGGGCGAGGACCAAGAGCACGATGACCACGGAGAGAGGGTGCGCCAAGACCAGCGCGCTGATGAGAAGCACCGCCGCCAGGCAGAGCGCGATGCTGACGGTCATCTGCGATACAATGATCCGGTACTGGTCAAAGAAGATGTAGACCAAGGAGTTCATGAAGCTTCCGGGCAAGGCACCTTGCCACTGCTGTGTAAAAGCCTCAGCTTCCTCGAGCACCTGAATCTGCTGCTTGCTGTTGAATGTGTCGATGTGGCGAGCCCGGAGCCGCACCACCGTCACCTGCCCACCCTGTATCACCACATCATCCTGGAAGGAAAGACCCATGGGAGTTGCAAGGAACTCCTGCAGCGCGGTCACGAACGTGGGGCCAGTCACCAGGAAACCGGTGCACGTCGTGACGCCAGAGGGCAAGCCTGCCGCGCAGCCGGTGCGATTTGTCTCGACTGCTGTGAAGGCGTTGTGGGGAAGGGAAGCCAGCACACCCTTGTTCTGAATCGCCCAAAGTGTAAACATCGTATGCCATGACTGCAGCCCACGAGCGGGGTTCACATTGCTCAGGGCGATCATCCCTGCTCCGGCTTCCTCCAGATGCCGCTGCACCTCCAGAGATCGGAAGTCCTGGTCCTTCGCGAAGAAGGCGGTGGGCAAGGCCAAGCCCCCTGTCGACAGGCCACCGAAGTGTGTATTCTCCTGGTTGTAGAAGTCTCTCAGGTAGCTCTTGTCAGGTGACAGGTCCATGATGTCAAAGTCGGTACTGAGGCCGAGGCTAACCTGCCAGGCCGACACACCAGCGACCACCAGAAAGAACAGGATGGTCACGAGTGAGATGGCCAGGTGGCTGGTCAGGAAGCGGATCATTGCCACCAGGACCGTTTCGAGGGGTGACGCCCCGGAGCTCTTCGTGCTGGGCATGCAGGAGGCGCCGGCCCCAACACAGAAGCAGGGGTCCAGGCGAGGGGGGTCGGCGCCCGCACGCCTTGCATCTAGAGCCAGCAGGGCGCAAAAGGTGGTGCAGTGCAGGAGCCAGATGAAGAAGCATGAGCAGGATGCGTATGCGCAGAACCACTGGACCGACGGGAAGACGCAGGTGGCCCCCAGCAGGAAAGAAGAGATGGAGGTCACCTTGGTCAAGGTGATGGAGACTCCGACACGCTGCATGGCCTTCTCCATGCGCTCGGGGATGCTGATGGAAGGGTCCAGTGCATCAAAGGCCGAAGCGATGACAAACGCATCGTCGATGCCAATGCCCACCAATATGAAGGGGAGGATCTGCTGGAGGACGGTAAATGGCACCCCGATGAGCATGCAGGTGCCATAGCCCGCGATGCATCCGAGGAGAACCAGGTAGAACTCGACTGTCCCAAGTAGCCTTCTGCTCTGTGTCCACGATCCAGCCTTGCCCAGGAAGATCGCACAGAAGGAGGCCATCAGCACAAAGGCGACGGCGAAGAGGGGGATGTCGGCCTGCACTGTCCTGTTGAGCTCGTCGTCAAGGGAGCGCTCAGCCTGCACGAAGGCATTCACATACTGGTAGCCTTGCTCCGTGAGCTTGTCTTTGGTGAAATGCCCTATCAAAGCCTCCTCCCAGGCAAGCATGGCCTCAAGGCTGCTATCCACAATGAAGTCGATGCGGACTGCTGTGGCACTTGTGATGCTCCCGCTGCCATCGCGCACAATGCCCCCCATGGAGTCATCGGCGAAGGCTGGGCCACCATCTGGGAAGTTGGGCTGGTTCACCTTACTGTTGGTTATAGTAGAGAATGAGGCGATGAGGTACTCTATCCCCCTATATATTATATATATAATATACCTTTTAAGGGAGTATATGGGGTACATCATTGCCTCATTCCCTGCTCACCTTAAAGGTAAGTCACGGCCAGTAGGATGTCGGCTTGCGTCTGGACTGTCTGGTTGAAATCGGCAGACGTTCCGGTTCCAAAGTACCGGCGGACGCCCTCATTCAAACAGCCGGATGGGATCCGCAGACAGAGCTCGGTAAAATTTTTGCCATCCGTACTCGTGAGTGCGTTTACATCATCAGCCAGGCGGAAGACCTCGGCCATCGTCTCCATGCGCAGGACGTTGCCACCATCCTTTGCAGTGACGAGGACACGGTCCAGCCGGCCCGAGAAGGTAAAGTACTGCTCAGTCCACACCAGGTCCTTCATTACCTGGGATGGCCCTTGAAACCCTCTGAAAAATCTTCCGGAATAGGATCCTCTTAAACCCCAATAAGGGGAAATACCTAAACCCTAAACCCTAAACCCTAAACCCTAAACCCTAAACCCTAAACCCTAAACCCTAAACCCTAAACCCTAAACCCTAAACCCTAAACCCTAAACCCTTGGGCCTAGCTACCTGGGACTCTTGGTCGACCCAGAGTTCTCGAGCCGCACTCACTGCCTTGAAGCGCAATGCGCCCAGGCCACAAAGCAGGCAGCCCACCACAGTCCTATGTACTGGGTTTAGGGTTTAGGGTTTAGGGTTTAGGGTTTAGGGTTTAGGGCTGACAGTTGGAAACCTAGCAAAATCTATCATATTTGCTGTTTCTTAGGAACTACCCAAAACTTAAAAACACATTCCCAAGTAGCCCTAAGAGTCAGTGTGATACACTTCCAAGGGTGGACAGCACATGACTTCGCCGCTTTGCCAAGTGCATTTGCCACGGCCTCCTCCGCACGCGAGCTGCAAGCCAGCCACGCTTGGAGGGGAGACATGGCCCAGCAGCTATGGCTAAGCTTAAAACAAAGACGGGTCGGTGACTCCCGTCTCTGAGTTGCACCTGCGGCGTGTAGAGATGGCTCATGGGCTTTGGCTACGAGTTCCTTCGCGCAGATCGCCCCTGAACTGTAGTCACAAAACACTCTGTCCCCTGCCCTACTACACAGATGTAGTGCAAAACGGTGTCCTTGAAGTGGGACAAGGCGAGATGACAGGCCTCCCAGGTGGTGGCCAATAGCCACGCCTGACAATTTCGACTCTCGGCAGCGAGGTGCTGGGGAGGGTATCTAGTTCATGGTAGGGATAATATTTAAAATTTTATTGTTTTTTCCTTGTTGGGTTGAAGTACCCTTAAAAAATGTGAAATGTTACCCAACTATGACCAAGGCATAGGGTTTATGAAGTCCGAATCTGGCGTAGTTTGCCCAAGATCTAGACTCAGTGTTTACGCGAGCCGGTCTGCTAAAATTCTTGCAATCGTTGGCTTTTCTCATTTGCCAGTCAAGCCCCAAGCCCGGTTTTGGCTCTGGGCTACTTAGTAATTAGGGAGTTATAGGGGCTGTATTCTACAACCCCTTGAAAGGGAAATCCCTAAACCCTAAACCTTAACTCTAAACCCTAAATAATTACCGGGGGGATATATCAAATTTCCCGAGCCCTAGAACTTGTAAGGCCACCCGAGCCCCCCCGCGCACTGAGGCACTCAGCGCCGCGAGAGCTGGGACCAAAGAAACTCGTACCTCAGGGCAGTTTAGGGTTTAGGGTTTAGGGTTTAGGGCTTAGGGTGACATGCTCATGGGCCTACAGATGGGTTGTGCAGGTCTCTTCTTGATCACAAGTGCATAAGGTGCATGAAGGCTTCCTTCGTGCGGCCCATGCGTTCCTGTTCAACCCCCTCTGAGGGTTTAGGGTTTAGGGTTTAGGGTTTAGGGTTTAGGGTTTAGGGTTTAGGGTTTAGGGTTTAGGGTTTCGCGCCAGCAATCATCTGGTGTGTGTGTACTGGTGAGAGCCTTGAAGCCTCTAAACCCTCAATGTATAGCTATATGCCACTATAATCGCTAGACTCAAAATGAACCTTAAACCCTAAACCCTGAGCCCTGAACCCTAAACACAACCAAACTACTTGCATGCACAGGCACTCCAACGTCCGGACGAAGGCGCGCTCGAATATGGCCGCGCCGCCGTGACCACCCTCGTCCCCCTCCTGGCCAGTCGAAACGGTTAAGGGTTTCTTAACCGTTTAGGGTTTAGGGTTTAAGGTTTAGGCTTTAGGGCATGTCGGAGTATTTTTTCGGGGAATGCCTGTCCCGGCCCTAAACCCTAAACCCTAAACTCTGGTTCAATGAGTGCTGAGTTAACTACATGGCCCCAAAGACTACTAAGCCCATTTGACCCCAAAACGGTACCCTCTGACCGGCCCGCCCCCAAATTGTAGCAGTGTGTGTTTTGGGGTACCAAGCCTAAACCCCATAACTCTAAACTCTAAACCCTAAACCCTAAACCCTAAACCCTAAACCCAACACCAAACATAAAGAATCTCAAGTGCCCCAGAGGAACCTAGAACTGCCAGTGTCTAGGTAACGTTTAGGGCTCGCAGCCCAAGGTTGCACCCGAAAGCCGCAGAATGAAAAGCCTGCTTTTGTTTCTTTGCTTCGGAGGGGTTTAGGGTTTAGGGTTTATAGGGTTTAGGGTTTAGGGTTTAGGGTTTAGGGTTTAGGGTTTAGGGTTTAGGGTTTAGGGTTTAGGGTTTAGGGCTACTACTGGGCATCCTAGAACGATGGGGTGGCCGGTTGTGAGGGGGGCTGTGCCGAGCCAGGAAGCGAAGAGGAAGACGTTGCTGCCGTCTGGCGCGGACTGCAGGAGCTCGGCCATCTTTCGCGCGTGGCACCTTGGAAGCCCTTCCTTAAGAAACCCCAAAAGCTACTTGGTGGTTTCCGACAATGGGGGGGAGGGGGGGGGTACCCTTTTTGGGGTGTCCCTTTAAGGGGATTCGAGTCTATGTGGGGTAGACAATGGGTACCCCTATTTGGGAAATGCCTACTACGTTTTTGTACGGCTCCTAAGAATCACAGATGGGAAAGAAAAAGGGCTTTGGGTTGTTAAGGAAAACCCGCAATCCAGGCCCTAGACCCTGCAACCTATTATCCCCCCACGACCATAATTGCCCTTGAAGCTCACTTGATGTTGGGGTTAATGTGCACGGTAAGCTCACATTGCAGTAGCCTTTCGACTCATCGGCCCACATTGCTATAGACCAGGCGCTAAGATGTTTTTCACATCTTATTTGCGCTTGGGGGTGGGGTGGGCGGGGGGTGCAGGAGAGCTTTGGCATGAGAAACAATGTCAAACTCCATCTTCTTGTGCTAGCCAAGGATCCTACAAGGAATGTATATAACAATAGAAAGCTGCACAAAAGGCCTAAACCCTAAAACCTAATCCCTAAACCTAAACCATACACCCGAACTCGATTCTTTAGGTGAGGCTTCGGGCTCGTTGCAGAAGTCGGAAGCCACAGGACGACCCGGGTTTCTACCATCTTATTGTTGGTTAGTACCCTGTATAATCCCTTATAGGATACATATATATATATACACATACATATATATATATACATATACATATACGTACATGCATATAGTCATTCTCTGCTAACCAACAGTAAGCTATTTAACGAACCCCCCCCCCCCCCCCCCACCCAAACAAAAAAAACATTAATGATCCCTGTATTACCCGTATAGTAAGAGTCCACCCCCCCAAATAAAGATATAATGATCCCTCTATTACCTTTATAGGAAGAGTAGTGTTGTGTTTTTTTGGTGGGGCTCTTAAGCGAATAGCCGGCTTGAAGGTTGAGGGTTTGGACATCTAGTGTTTTCCGAGAAAAAAAAAAAAGGTGTTCGGGCCCGGAAATTCCCCGCAGCCTTCCGGCTACATTCGTCTCCTGAAACCCTATTAGCCCCTTTCCACAACCTGAGCTTCTCAACCAATAGACCGTGTTTCGTCCCAAAACCCTAAACCCCAAACCCCAAACCCTAAACCCGATAACCCCGCAACTCCTCAGCCCTAAACTTCGCAGGCTCAGGTGCGGATGCACGCGGTCATCCCGGGTGGACGTGGTGAAGAGCACCTCTGCGAGGCGTTTAGAAAGCCTGCCAAGAACTTCCGAGATCTAGGGTTTAGGGTTTAGGGTTAGTAGGGAATTTGGTAGCTAATTAGGTGCGGTGCCGTGTATCCCTTCTAAGGGATGCAAAAGCCCGAAGATGTAGGGCTTCCAAGGGCCCTCAGTTTCACATGGAATTTGGTTCTTATTGCCGGTATCCCCCAAAGGACACCATTTACGGTACACTCACCAATCTTTCGAAATATTTTCACATAACAGGAGTCAAAACCCTGCTTCATATGAGATTCTGGTTTACGAGGATACTTGGACCGGGGCCGTGCTAAATAAGACCCCAGAGTAACCTGAAAAAAAAGGTGCCCTTTCTGATTTAAAGGAGTTTATAAGAGAACCTAAGCCAATAAAAATGATGGCCTACTCCTAAACCCTAAACCCTAAACCCCAATTATGTACATGCTTGAAACAGGTCCATAAGGCAGCCTTCGGCATCCGCCGGGCTCTCTGCTCCCGCAGAAGGTCCTCTGTAGGGTGTTTGGGTTTTTTGGGGGTTTAGGGTTTAGGGTTTAGGGCTTGGGGTTTAGGGTTTAGGGTTTAGGGCGCTGGCTCCTCTGCAATTCCAATAAAAGAACATCCCAAGGTCCTTACCTTCAGAGCCCTAACCTTCTTCGCGTAGTTGTAATGTCATGACCCACACTTGGAGGTTCATGGGTACTTATAACAACGATTATAAATCTACTTACCACCTACTTAGGGGACTTAGGGGGCTTATCAGTACAGTTAAAATTGGGGGTTATAAGCACCCTGAACCTCCAAGAAGCACATAAGGTTCCTTTGTAGGAGAGTTATCGGGATAATTCAGCAAGAACGTGCTTTAGTAGGCACGGCATTGGGTTCTTCAAGTACCTTACGAACCCAAAGCCTGCTTTTTTGTAGGGTTCCGGAGGCCCCTGTAAGGGGATTTATACAGAAGAGCCTACAAACAAGTGGGTTTTGCGCTTCTACAAGCAGTCTCTAAGCACCTGATGTGAGGGCTTAGGGGCTAGGGTTCAGGGGCTAGGGTTCAGGGTGCAGGGTGTAGGGTTTAGGGTTTCGGGCTTAGGGTGGTTTTGAGTTTAGGGCTTCGACAGGGCTTAGCGCTGCTGATCATGTCATGCAGGATCTTGGCTTATTGGGCGACCCCTTACTCCTGTGCCAGGTGGTAGGCGGAGATTTGCCTGAGCCAGGATTTAGGGTTTCGGGCTTAGAGTTTAGCCACACACACACACAGAGCCAAATAGACAGACAGATAGACAGACGGACAGCCAGCCAGACGGACAGACACACACACACACACAACCTAAGGGTTACGTGGCTGTGGGCCATTCAATCTGCCGACAACGACTCGGTCATGTGAACGCCCACATCATTACCCAGCCAAAAACCCGCTCACTCGAAAGTCCCAGGAGTTTGAGGTCTTTCCCCGAAAAGATCTTCCCTGCACGGCCTCAGCTGCGGGTACAAAGCATCATCTGCAGGGTCCCCGTACTCTTCCAGCCAACCTGGGGAGCTGCCGTTCCCAGAGGGGTGCTGTTCTTCAAATCGGGAATCAAGAACAAGTGAAATTTGGCTTGCGGGAATCGTGGTAGAAGTACCCTAAACCCTAAACCCTAAACCATAAACCCTAAACCCTAACCTGTGAAATTTGGTTTGCGGGAAGCGTAGGGCTGCGGGGCCCACAACACGCGGGGCGGTGGAGAGGGGCGGCGGGCCCAAATATGCTTCGTAAGGAAAATCTAGCCCGGGGCTCAGATGAAACACGCGCTTCCGGATTCATGGTTTTCAGGAATGGGTTTTTTGACGTTTGGGTTTAGGGTTGATAGGATTAATTCGGTTTTGGATTGAGGGTGTAGGGTTGAGGGAGTTTGGCCGTTCGTAGGCTTGGGCTTTGGGAAGACAAGCATCCCCCCCCCCCCCCCCCCCTGCAGGGCGCAGCTTGAAGCGGGATCCTTTTTCTTCCCCAAAAGAGAATATGTAGAGTTCACCCTTGTTGCACTCACCAAAAGCAACAAGAAACATCCACGATGCTGAAGATTCTAAGTCCTAAGCCCCAATTGCCTGGAGATATAGGCCAACCACCAAGTGGCTAGCTCCGGCCAGAAGGGTGTGGTAGCGGAGCATATCGGTCAAAGGCACCTTTACGGCTGGATACAATTGAGGGCGTTTAGGGTTTAGGGCTAGGGTTTAGGCGGTTTAGGGTTTAAGGTCCAGGGTTTAGGGCACACACGACAAGCTGAACACTGGAACTGGCAAACTCCTACGCCCCAAAAGCCCAAATCCATCCTGAAAACCGTCTGACTCGAACCCCCAAATTGAATCGTCTTGGCACGGCAACCAAGGTAGTACTTCTCACAAAAAATGCCGCAGATCTTAAATCCAACGCCCTCAACCCTGATCCCAAATGCAAAAATTCCTATCGTTGCTGCCTGTTGCTGGGCCTTGGGGGGGGGGGGGGGGGGGTCGGCTTTTGCAGGCTTGCCCTAAACCAGCCACATCTCTCGAGCCTCGTCTTGTCGATGCTTTTGCTTTGCAGGTTATCAACTTGGATGCCCTAAACCCTAAACCCTAAACCCTAAACCCTGAACCCTAAACCCTAAAATTGCAGGGGGCGAAGCCCTTCTCCCAACCCACTCCTTGGGTGGACCATGCGTGGCGCGGCCTCGCCAACCATGGCTGCGAAGCGCCGTGGCGCATCACTTGCCATCTCCTGCTGCGGCTTTTGTGGTTCAGGATTCGCGGGCCGCGGGATGTGCTTTCCTAAGCCCGAAACCCCCAAACCCTGAACTCTAAACCCCCAAAACTCCACGTGTAGGCTTAGCGGCTTATGGGAGAGAGGGGGGAGGGGCGTTGGAAACAAGGAAGACGGTCAGGGAACAGAGATAGCGGCGCGAAATAGAAGACCCCAAAGCCCTAAATCGAACTAAACCTGTCCCGGACGACTTGGTTGGCCACCAGCAAGCCGCCGTTCGACCGCCCAAAGAGGCCCAAGCGCCCTGCGCGTTGACTCGTGCAGGGTGGGCAGGGGTTGAAGGCTCAATGGGCTGCATGGGCTGTGGCCACTTTGAATGCTTCTGCTGTGGCACTCTTCCGTGCAAGGCTGCACGTCAAGTGCTCGGATCCTGTTTACATGAACACTCGGCGGGCACCCCCACAATGCATCGAGAGCCCATGGTGCAACCAGACTCCCTACCCTAAACCCTGAACCCTAAACCCTACACCGTAAACCCTAAACCCTTAATCCTGCAAGCTGCAGGGCAGATGGCCTGGCTCTGCGATGCCTTTCGCAATCAAGTGGTCGGCTATGGCTTCCAGGTCCTGCGATCAGCTGAGCCGCAGCACCCTGTAAGAACCCTAAACCCTAAACCCTCTAAGGCTCAAACCACGAAAGCCATTCTACACCCCAAGGTCGGGAGACTTCGTGCGAAGGTCCGCAACCATGCACAAAGGGCCTTCAACCCAAAATCCCTTCTGCAAACATCGAAGGCCCCCGTAGGAACCCGAATGCGCCTCAACAATCCTCGTTGATTCTAAACCCTAAACCCTAAACCCTAAACCCTAAAGCCTAAACCCTAAGAGTAGGTTGGCTGGAGGACCGGTATCTTTCGCGATCTTTTCCACGAACCACAAGAATTACAAGGCACCTTCACTACAGGAACCACGAGTTATGTAGGGGTCGAGGCTGTCGAGGCCCCTAAACCCTATATTACCCTACTTAGGGGGTTTAGAGCTTAGGATTTAGGGTTTAGGGTTTAGAGCTTAGGATTTAGGGTTTAGGGTTTAGGGTTTAGGGCTAGCCCAACAGCATCCGCGCAGTCCTCATACGCCCTCAGTCGACCGGCAGCCCCACGTCCCGCAGCCTGCCATTGGGAGAATGGTGAGTTTAGGGTTTACATAGGGCTCAACACTGCATAGGGTTTAAGGCTTATAAGTTTTCGGGTAAGGGCTCAATTTTCGGGTTTGTAGGGCTCATTTGAGTAGGGTTTTAGGCTGATAGGGTTTCGGGTTAGGGCTCAATGTTAGGGTTTGTAGGGCTCCAGTCTGTGGGGTTTAAGGCTTGCAGGGTCTAGGGTCACAAGGTCACAGCTCAATTTTAAGGTTCCGGGCTTAGGCCTCCGAAGAGGCTTGAAGTTGTCTTATAACTGAGAGCGCTTTAGGCAGGATATTGCAGGTTTAAACAGACAAGGCTTCTACAACTCTTCGTCCCTAAACCCTAAACCCTAAACCCTAAACCCTAAACCCTAAACCCTAAACTCTAAACCCTTATAAACCCTAAACCCTAAACCCGCCCCAAAGCCTCCCAGGCTGGGCCGAACTCACCGCCGCCGCGGATGTGCGCCTGCGCGAAGGGGCTTAGTTTGGTCTTAGGGTTTCAGGTTTAGGGCTCATAAGCTTGGGGTTCTTAGTTCTCGGGCCATGCAGTTACAGGGGATTTCAGGATTTGTATGGGGTTTATCGGTTTCCACCCCTGGGCCAAGAATTGGGAATTTAGGCTTTTGGGGCTCAGGAAGTTGGGGCTTAGGATGGGCGACGCTGGTGTGTAGGGTCGTCCGCCTTGATGTCTCTCTTGATGCTCTATCGATTTCGTCGAAGCCCTAAACCCTAAACCCTCAGCCCTAAGCCCTAAACCCTAAACCCTCAACCTTATAAACAAAAACCCTAATGAAGGTTTAGAGTCCAGGGTGCAGCGGTTTAGGGCTTCTAGAGCTCACCAGCTTCCCAAAGCCAGCTCTCGGAAAGGCCCGTTGAATAGGTCAACCCGAAGCCCTACCTACTTCGAATTGCCGCTCCTTTTTTTTTTTTTTTTGGGGGGGGGGGGGTGGCATTCCTACCTCTTATATGCTCGTCTTCTCATCATGATACGAGTATGAGGAAGTCCCCCCGAAAAGGAAGTCACCCTAAACCCTAAACCCCAAACCCTAAACCCTAAACCCGAAACCCTAAACCCTAAACCATAGGCCGCCCGCGCCAGGCGGCGGCCGGTACAACTGAACGCTACCGCTTCGAGATCTGCTTGCTTTGCCAAGCAGATCGAGTTTGCCACACCTGATGCATCCCTGCTAGCCATAGGGCACAATGTAATAATGGATTAACCCTAAACCCCCGACGCGCCACCCCGGTGGGGGAGGCCAGGGTTGCCCCCGCCAGAGTTGCCCCCGCCAGGGTTGCCCCCGCCAAAATTGCCCCCCACCAGGGTTGCCCCCACCAGGGTTGCCCGCGCCAGGTTGCCGGAGGCAGGGTTGCCCTTCCCAGGGTTGCCCCCGCCGGGGTTGCCACCTAGAGCTCCCCCCAGTAATGTTGCCCCCACCGGGTCCCCTGCAGGTTGCCCCCACCAGGGTTGCCCCCGCCAGGGTTGGGGGTGCCCCCGCCCCCGTGCCAGGCTCCGCCAGGTTGTTTCCGCCAGGGTTGCCCCCGTCAGGGTTGTTCCGGGCCTGCCAGGGTTGCTTCCGCGAGGGTTGGTCAGGGTTGCTTCCGCCAGGGTTGCCCCCAGCAGGGTTGCCCCCGCCAGGGTTGCCCCCTCCAGGTTGCTCCCCGCCAGGGTTGCCCCCGCCAGGGTTGCCCCCGCCAGGGTTGCCCCGCCAGGGTTGCCCCCGCCTTTCCAGGGTCGCTCTCCACAAAGTTGCCCTCGCCAGGGTGACAGTGTTGCCCCCGCCAGGGTTGCTCACATTTGGTCGGCAGGGTTGCCCCCACCAGGGTTGCCCTTGTGAGGGTTGTCCCCTCTCAGGGTTGCCCCCGCCAGGGTCTCATTTGCAAGATTGCTCTAAACAGACCTTCTCTGCGACGGCCCTCCCAGACCACCTGGTCCTCCTCACACGCTTGCGAGGCTTCGTCCTCCTTCTCGAAGGAACCACAAGCTCACTGCCAAAGTACTCTATTATTCTGCCAGATCCGGCAATGTTGCCCTCGCTAGGGTTGCCCCCCGCCAGGGTTGCGCCTGCCAGGGTTGCCGGGGCTTGCCCTGGCTTTAGCTATGGCCTTGAGGGTGTCTTCAACACAGTAGTTTTGATCCAGAACAGTGTAGGCTCTTGCAACTGTGCGTCCCATCCCGGCCATGGGGGAGAGTTGAGCCTTGATAGGGGCCCCCTGCCAGGGTTGCCCCCGTGAGGGTGGCCCCCGCCAGGGTGGCCCTTGCCAGGGTGGCCCCCGCCAGCGCCCTCGCCAGGGTTGCCCCCACCACATTTGCCCCCGCCAGGGTTGCCCCCGCCAGGGTTGCCCCCGCCAGGGTTGCCCCCGTCAGGGTTGCCCCCCCAGGGCTGCCCTCACCAGGGTTGCCCCCCGCCAGGGTGGTTGCCCTACCAGTTGCGCCCAAATTCCTTTCCAACTTTTCAGCATCGCTCTCCGCAGGGTTGCCCTCGCTAATTTGACAGGTTTGCCCCCGCGTTGCCCACCAGGTCTGCCCCGCCAGGGTTGCTTTGCCAGGGTTGCCCTTGTGAGGGTTGTCCCTGCCAGGGTTTCCCCCGCCCCCTCCCCCTTCAGGGTTGCCCCCGCCACCAACCCGGGCACCATGTCGCCTACTTGTGCACCTTCTCAGTGAACCTGGTCCTCCTTGCGCTCTTGCAAGGCTTCGTCGTCCTTCTCTATGAAGGAACCACAAGCTCCCTGCCAAAGTACTTATTCCGGAGTCCTGCGACCAACATGGCTCGGGTTGGAAAAACCGACACGGGGCTTGCCCTGGCTTAGCTATGGCCTTGAGGGTGTAGGCTCAAGCAACAGCAGCAGTACGTCCCATCCCGGCCATCGGGGACAGTGGAGGTGAAAGCCCCCTTGATAGGGGGGTGGGGGGTAGACCGCTCTAAACCCCAAAAAGGCGGTAGTTTGGGTGGTTGGGGTGGGATCCGCTGCACCGAGGCGGCCCGACCCGCCACCACTCCCTGGCGCGGGTCGGGACCGCGGCACTTTGGAACACCCCAAACCCTAAACCCTAAACCCCAAACCCCAAACCCTAAGGCCCTAAGGGGGCCCTGAGCACTCCACCTCCACGTACTGCCCGCCGCGCTCGAGCCACGCAGCGCCCACGGTGGCCTCCCAGGCCCTTTAATAACCCTTATTGGAGTTTTAGGGTTCGGGTTTAGGGTTTAGGGTTTAGGGTTTAGGGTTTAGGGTTTAGGGTTTAGGGTTTAGGGTTTAGGGTTGAGGGTTGAGGGTTGAGGGTTGAGGGTTGAGGGTTGAGGGTTGAGGGTTGAGGGTTGAGGGTTGAGGGTTGAGGGTTGAGGGTTGATGGTTGAGGGTGGAGGGTTGAGGGTGGAGGGTTCAGGGTTTCGGGTTTAGGGTCCATGCATGTTTTTTAGATACCTGGGCCCGAAAGCTTCTATGTGGGAACCCTCCAAGGTGCAAGTATATGCTACAAAGGTACATGGGGCTTTAGGGATAACTGATCATCAAAGGGGAAGAGGTTGGGCGTGGAACTTAGGGATTTAGGGGGAAGAGCTGTTGGGCTTAGGACTTAGGGAGTTAGGGTGTAATTAGAGTCTTGGAGGCAGGGGGGGTGGACCTAAATGACATCCCTTGCCTAATTAAAGAGACCGTGTGTTCACCCCCTAAACTGCGTGGTGACCATTTTTGAACGTGCGGATTTTTACTACCTGAACAGGTATTTTGTACTAGGTCGATCAGGTTCGGGCCTGGGCTACTAGGAACCTCCACCCGCTCCCAAACCACCCCTACCGCCCCGACCACCCCCACTCTATCCCACCTCTAAAAGGTTTAGGGTTTAGGGTTGAAGGGGTCGAGGGGGTGGGAGGTTTGGGGCTGACAACGACATCACACAGCCTTGTAGCCCGGCAACACTGGAATGCCGAAGCCTCCGTCGCATGCGGAACATGTAGGGTTGAGGGGCAGGGTTTGGCTTTCAGTGGCTTGGGGATTCTAAGGATTTCCGGGACCCTAAAACCAAACCCTTTCCTGCACCGGTGCCTAAACCTTGACACCATAACCCCAGCCGCCCCATCCCTAACTCCCCAAAGACACCACCTTAGACGCACGAACCCCTAGACCCCTACCAAGTCGTGGCCGCCGAAGGACAGGCAGGTTCTGGGCTTCTTGAGCTGAACTCCCTAAACCCTAAGCCCCAAACCCTAAACCCTAAACCCTAAACCCTGACCCTAAACCCTAACCCCTAAACCCTAACCCCTAAACCCCTAAACCCACTAAGGCACCCCTTCTTCAAAAACAAGAAAGCCTTGCTCCGCCCGATGGCCTGACTCCTCCACCTACGGTTTGAAGCCCTAAGCCCCAAACCCTAAATCCGAAACACGAACACCCCCTTAAACCCTAAACCCGAAGCCCTAAATCCTCAACCCTGAACCCTAACCCTAAACCCTAAACCCTAAATCCTCAACCCTGAACCCTAAACCCTGATCTCATACAGCCTCGAGGAAGATCCGCTTTTGAGGACCCACGTGAGACATTGCAAACCCGGCCCCCAAGTCCCCACAGCGTCCGTAGCTGAGGGAATCGGGTTTTAGGGCTTAGACTGGGCTTGGGGTGAAATTAGGGCTTCTTGGGATGAGAGTGCAGGGCTTCCAGAGATGAGAGTGCAGGGTTTCTGAGGGTCTAGGCTTTGGGCTTTAGGGTCAAACCCCTAAGGTTCAGGGTTTAGGGCTTCTGGTTAGGTAAGCTATAAGCGCTGTATAGCCTGAACGAATATCTTGGCCGGAAACCCTAACCGCTCTGCATTACATAAAACTCTGTATAGGCTTAAATCTTCGAGAGCTACTAAGTAAAGAAACCGAAGCAACCCCTAAATCCCAAACCCTAAACCCTGAACCCTGAGAACCCTGAGAACCCTGAGAACCCTGAGAACCCTGAGAACCCTGAGAACCCTGAGAACCCTGAGAACCCTGAGAACCCTGAGAACCCTAAACCCTAAACCCTAAACCCTCTTCCCGACCCTAAACCCTAAACCCTAAACCCTAAACCCTAAACCCTAAACCCTAAACCCTAAACCCTAAACCCTAAACCCTCTTCCCGACCCTTGTGCCTCCGTAGGCGTAGATCAACGTGGGAGGGTCTACGGCACCCGAGGGCCGCAGGCACTGAAAAGGGACCTCTAGGCTTGGTTTAGGGTTTAGGGTTTAGGGTTTAGGGTTTAGGGTTTAGGGTTTAGGGTTTAGGGTTTAGGGTTTAGGGTTTAGGGTTTAGGGTTTAGGGTTTAGGGTTTAGGGTTTAGGGTTTAGGGTTTAGGGTTTAGGGTTTAGGGTTTAGGGTCAGGGTTTAGGGTTTAGGGTTTAGGGTTTAGGGTTTAGGGTTTAGGGTTTAGGGTTAGGGTGAGGTTCTACTGTCTAAGGTAGCGGGCGGGTACGGATAAAAGCAGCCACCGGTTGCGACTTGAGAATTCGAAGCCTTTTGGAGTTGAGGGGAGGTTCGCATGGTGTCTTGGGGCCAAATTGGAGGAACGGAGGTTCAGGGCTTCGAGTTCAAGGGTATTTTCGAGTTCAAGGGTATTTGAAATTATATATATATATATATACTATTGTATATTTTTTGTTGGGGGGGGGGGGGGGGTAGGGAATACAGGTTTAGGATTCAAGGGTTTCAGGCTATGACGGCGAGCAGCAACCTAGGAATCAAAGAAAGGGTACCCTTTTTGGCTTCAAGGGGCTTCTAAGGGAACCTCAAACCCTCAAACCAGGAACTCCATTTTGGTTTAAAGGAGCTTATAATAACGGAACCCAAAACTAAAAACAGGAACAAAGGGCCTACTCTGGGCCCTAGTGGTCCCAGTAGTTCAGCCGGGCTGCTTGCGTACCGTCCGCAGAAGTCGCCTTTGGTTTTTGTTTTGGCCCTTCAGGGGCCGGGGAGGTTTTTCTTGCAATCTCTGCTGGGTGGATCTTAGTCTATGTAAACCCGAGCCCTGAAAACCGCGGGGGGGACGGGGGCGGGGGGAGGGGACCTGGACCATGACCCTAAAACCCTACAACCTGAACGCCGAAGTCCTAAAACCCTCAACCCGAAACCCTACGCCTCTAAGCACTAAGCCCCATAACACCCTAAGTCACTAACCTTCAGCAGCATTACCCTCAAGTATGCGACTTCCTCAAAGAATTATACGGGGTACCCCTATTGATTTGGGTTTTCTCCAATTTGCGAAGTTCGTCGTCCGGGGATCCCGGGGGCGGAAAGGGGGGGGGGGGGGCGGGGAAGCAAACAAAGAAAGGAGCTTTGAATAGAAGGCCTGGAAAGCTTAGACCCTCAAGCTTCAACTACTAGTTGCTTAAGAGCCCCCCAAAAATCAAAAAACATTTTTCCAACAACTTCATTCCTTGGAGTAGTAGCCCGAGAGCTGCCCTCGTCCGCTATTCGTGTTTTTTGTTTCGGTTCCGCGCTTTAGTCCGGAGCCGCCGGCCAAGGCTTGTGATCCTTCAGAAGGCCTGAAAACCTTCAACCCTCAACCCTCAACCCTAAACCCTAAATCCTAAACCCTAAATCCTAAACCCTATAACCCTAAATCCTAAACCCTAAAACCCTAAACCCTCAAGCTTCAAGGCTCGGCCAGATTCCTCTCAACCCTCGGCACCTCCCTACCCCCAGCCCCCTTCCCGTGTACAAACACCTGAAACTGCTTAGCGGGACCCCTCCACCAAAAAAAGAGCTTGAAGATTATAGGCGTTAAGTCAGCTGGCATCCTGAAGCCCTGAACGCCTTTAAGCTCCACCCCCGCTAAAACCCGAACCTGAAGCCCCAACCCCCAAACCCCAAACCCCAACCCCAAACCCCAAACCCCAAACCCCAAACCCCAAACCCCAAACCCCAAACCCTAAACCCTAAACCCCACGTCTTAACCTCCAAACCTCCAAACCCCCATACCCTAAAAGCGTTTAAGGTGCCTCTGGCCTCCAGCTGCTCGACCTCCACCTTCGCTGCAAAAAGTGGGGGAAGCTCGCGGACCAGCTGCGCTCCTGGCACACAGAACTATACCCCCCCCTAGAATCTTAATAAACCTAGTATTTGTAATATCCTCTTGGGTTTTGTATAAACAAAAATAAAGAATAATTCCCAAGGAAGATATAGAGAAGGGTTTTGGGTTTGGGGTTTGAGGGTTTGAGGGTTTGAGGGTTTGAGGGTTTGAGGGTTTGAGGGTTTGAGGGTTTGAGGGTTTGAGGGCTTGAGGGTTTGAGGGTTTGAGGGTTTGAGGGTCTAGAGCCTCGGGGAGCCAAGCCTGAACCTTGAATCTCCCATGAACTATTGGCACTCATGTGTACGATACATGCACAGTATGTACTGAAAAGTACATGTGTATATGTATACCACACCGCGTGTTTGCATATCATATATGTATACTAAACCCTAAACCCTAAACCTAAACCCTAAACAATAAACAATAAGCCCTAAAACCCTAAACCCTAAACCCCTAAACCCTAAACTATCACCGGGGTATTTCCGAGGGCGTCACCGGCTTCGACGCTTCAGGGCCCCTGAGGTTATAGTTCATGCTAAGTCCTTGAGATGCCTTGCCACTCCAGGAGCCAATCTCGGCCGTGGGGTTGAAGGATTAAGGTTTAAGGTTTGGGGTTTGGGGTTTGAGGTTTAGGGTTTAGGGTGTAGAGTTTAGGTTTTAGGGTTTAGGGTTTAGCTGTGTGGACTTACTTGCGGTATAGTCTAGTAAAGGCGTTGACCCAAAATCTAAATCCTCAACCCCTAACGAGTTCGGGTGGGTGGGCAGTTGTATTTCTTTGGGGAACGTAGCGCCTGACCCAAGAAACGCCCAAATGAGCCAACTCATCCCGACATTCAGTTTAGGGTTTGGGTCCGGGTTCTTTTCGTTGTAGGCGACTGCTATGAACACTCTTAGCTAACTTGCGAGAAAATAGGTGTTCGAGCTTCTTGGGGCAGGGACTACAGGGTTTTGGGGGTTCTGGGGGCTTCGAGCTGAAAGGGATGAGAAGGGTTTAGGGTTTAGGGTTTTAGGATTTTAGGGTTTAGGGTTCAGGGTTATTTAGGGTTTTAGGGTTTTAGGGTTTTAGGGTTTTAGGGTTTATGGATTGCGGAGTTTAGGATTTCTGTGGCGTTTGGGGTTGAGGGGCGGGTTGAGGGGTTACAGGGCGAGTGCGAGTTTAGGGTTCAAAGAGTTTAGAGTTTAGGGCTTTGGGATTGTTTGGGATTGGAGGGATCAGTGCATAACAGGCAAAGAGTTGAGGGTTTCGAGATTACAGGGTTTAGGGGTTAGGATTTAGGTTTCAGGGTTTAGGGTTTAGGGCTTGGCCGCCTGACAAAGCACCCGTACAAGTTGGAGAAGAAAATCCGAAACTGGCCGAGTGCAAGAGGCTGTTTGCGAAACAGCGGGCTCTCGAAATCACTCCAAGCCCCAAAACCCTAAAACCCTGAACCCTATAACCGTGCCTAAGCCCAAACCCAAACACTCAAACCTCAACCTTAGGGTATATAGGGCTTATCCGGGCTTATAGGGTTTAGAGGGTTTAGGGTTCAGTGAGCTAAGATTACGTCGGACCACTTTCGGTTGTGGCTCTTACAAGCTCTAAGCAGCTGGAATGTCTCCTTGAAGCAGCTTAAGCAGATGTCTTAGTGTAGCTTCCATGGGCCCTTAATATGGTCCCTTACCTCCCATAAAGGGTTCTGATGTCTAAAGCCACTAATTTGTATAGGGTATATGTAAGTGGTACATAAGGGTACCCTTCTAAGGGCCCACACTAAGGGACCATGGAAACTACCCTTAGAAGCTTGCACCCTAAACCCTAAACCCTAAACCCTAAACCCTAAACCCTAAACCCTAAACCCTAAACCCTACACCCCAAACCCGAAACCCTAAGCCCTAAGCCCTAAGCCCTAAACCCGAAACCCTGCATGTGGCGAGGCACATCCGGCACGTAGATGAGCTTCGGAGGCTGCGTGTAGGAAGCCTGGGATGGCAGCATGGGGTGGAGGAGGTGACTCAAGGGACTTTAGGGTTTGGGGTTTCGGGTTTAGGGTTTAGGCTTACAAGGGGCCTTGGGGATTATTATAGGGACTATATAAGGGCTTAAAGGGGATATATGGGGGAGTAAGATTAAGGTCCCTTCTAGGGGGCTCTTAGGGTACTCATATGGGGGTCTCCGAAATTAGGGGTACCTTATTGGTGTCCTTATCAGGGTCTCTATTTGGTGTCCCCTATTTTCGTAAACACCCATGTGGTCTCTGAATAATAGGCCCTTAAAAGGGGACCCCTTATATACCCCTTACAGACCCTATGAAACCTAGGGGCCCATACTTCCGAGCCCTTGTGAAGAAGGTACAGGAAAATATTTAGGGACCATGTAAGTACCCTTAGAGTGACCTCAACCACTGGGCCCTAAGCTCCTCATGACATTCAGGCTTTTTGTATCAGAGAGGACGGAGCCGAATTAATGCTTTTAGGGGGAGACTGCCGTTCTAGAGGGCTACTGAGCTAGTTCTTGGTTGGGATACTATTGAAAATTCAAATTCATATTCCTTATTGAGTTTAGGTACCCTTAAAAGTGAAAAATGTTACCCCGCTCAACCCGAAGCGCAATCCCCTAGTCTCTAACCCAGTTGGCAAAAGCTAGCTCGTTGAAGGAACACGGAGCCACGAAATGTGACTATGTTTTCTGTAGATGGGGCTACGTACAAGATGACCCAGCAAGGGAACCTGGGCATCTAAACCCCCCCCCCCCCCCCCCTCAATGCGGGAATCACTGATGCAGAAACAAGTGGAGGGGTAGGCAAAAAGAACGCCTCAGCACAGCCTGCAAAACTCAATCCGAGCCTCACAACTGTAACAAGCTACAGAATCTTGAAGCCCATGCAGAATCCAGCACCTTGAGATTCCGAGTCTTACTTGCACTGGTAGAACCCCTAGGCCAGGCGGCATCGCCAAACCACACAGCGTCCCCAGACGCGGCAACGGCCCTCACAGACACTGACGCCGCGCCTAGATGCTGACCGGAGGTCCAGGAATACAGCTTCATTGAGCAGTTAACAGGGATTCTTATGCCACAGTTCTGCTCCACTGTGTTGCGACAAGTTGCACGACGAGCAAATTTGGCATCGTCCAGTCGGAGCTTGGGATTGAGGGGTGCGTTGAGTTCGAAGCCACTGAGCTGGACCGCGTGTCTGTGAGCTGTAGTGTCTACCCGAATCCCCCCTTCTTCGGAAAACGGCCCCGCAAACTCTAAAGTCCTAAGCCCCCCCAAATCCACACCCCCTGCTCTAGTAGCAAGCCCAGAAACCCTACGTATAGAAACCCTGAGATTCGGGACTTCTCAGGGCTTTCCAACGAACACCCATTTGGTTCCCTACTAAACCCTTCCAACCTCAACATCACATGACTCAATGGATCAAACTCATAAAGTGGCCGAGGCCAGGAGCTTGAAGTATTCTCCCTCCGAGCCCCCTAAACCCTAAACCCTGAACCCTAAACCCTAAACCCTAAACCCTAAACCCGAAACCCTAAACCCTAACCCCTAATCCCCCCAACAAAAACATGCCCACAACCATTTGTCCCTATACTCAGGCCTGTTCACAGGCAAGACGCACATGTCTCCGGAGACAAACCATGAGCTTCGCTGATGACATAATCTAGGGGCCTTACTAATTAGACTAGGGTCATGGAGGTTTTTCTAGTATATGAATGTAAGGACCATGAGGGGAAATGTTAGCAATTATTCCGACCCCCATAGTACATCTGTGAAGAGCCTTAAGAAGACCCTCGAACCAAAAAAAAAAACAACAAACACCTAAAGTCCTAGAAAAAAAAAAGTCTCATACGCCCCTCAAAACCTCTAGGGGTGGTACCTTGGACCCTTAAGGTCCTAGGGGACCCTTTTCAATAATCCTAAAAGCAATATTTGGGCCATACTAGGAATATACAGTATATTCAGGGCAAGCTTTAGGCGAACAACCTTAGGCGTCCGAAGCTTTAATCCTGGGCCTGCAGCAGACCCTGAACCACAAGGGTCTGTAGGGTGTAGCGCGTATGTTTCGGGTTTAGGGTTTAGGGTTTCGGGTTTAAGGGTTTAGGGTTTAGGGCTTGGGGTTGGGGTTCAGGGAGCCCTTAACCCCAGACCCGAAACCCATCTTCAGCTCAGGCGTCGCCCTCTCCGGGCCCCGCAGCAGCGACTGGTCCAGGCGCTTTGCTCCGCCTAATTAGGGTTTAGGGTTTAGGGTTTAGGGTTTAGGGTTTAGGGTTTAGGGTTTAGGGTTTAGGGTTTAGGGCTCCCTAGAGCTCCAGGGACTTTTTTTAAAGGTTGTTGGGCCCAAAGGCCTTACGACAATCGGTTTTTAGGGTGAGTTACCTTCCATTGTCTTTTTGTTTGGGGGGGGGGGGGGGGGTTAAGTTTTGAGGTCTACCTTAACAACCCATTGACACCTGCATTTATGAAGGCTAACACTATCCTCCCAACGCCCACCTGAACCCTTATAGGCCTGGTAGCCCAGTGACCATATAAAAACAAGGGTACCTAAACCAAAAACCCTAAACCCTAAACCCTGAGAGGAACCTGGAACCAAAACCAAAAAAGGCGAAAGGGCACCACTGAGCGACCATGTAGGCCACAGGACCCTAATGTGTGAACCTTCAACTAGGCAATGGGTAGGGTTTAGGGTTTAGGGTTTAGGGTTTAGGGTTTAGGGTTTAGGGTTTAGGGTTTAGGGTTTAGGGTTTAGGGTTTAGGGTTTAGGGTTTAGGGTTTAGGGTTTAGGGTTTAGGGTTTAGGGTGTAAGGTTTAGGGTTTAGGGTTTAGGGTTTAGGGTTTAGGGTTTACGTTTCCGAAAAAGACGAAAGTGGGAAATCAGAAGGTTTAGGGTTTAGGGTTTACGTTTCCGAAAAAGACGAAAGTGGGAAATCAGAACTGCAAGAGCTCTCTTAAAGGGCGACTTAGGCTTCACGATGAGTTAGGGGCTCAAAGCTTGGGGACTTGGATTGGAGCCAGGTGGTGATGGAAATTCCCACCCGTTTGGGGCATGTTTGGGCAACAGACTTGTGATGCATGGGTCTAGGGGCACTGAGGGCACCCTGACGCACAAACCCCGAACCCCTAACCCCTAAGCCCTAAGCCCTAAACCCTAAACCCTAACCCATAAGCCTTAAGCCTAAACCCTTAACCCTAAACCCTAAAGCCCTCTTGTGTAGCAGCAGGCACGTCAAAGTGCAACGTCAGCACTTTGCTGCGCACGCTCTCCAGGATCTGAAGGACGACGTAGTTGCCTAAACGACTTGGTAGGCCAGCAACCGCCATCTTACAACAAGGGCACCCTGTTTTGAGGTTGGTTACCTTTAAGGGAACCTTGAACCAACACAAAAAAAAGGGAAAAGGGCGCCACTGGGCCGCCTAAACGATGGTCTGGGGTTTTGTGTTTGGGGCGTGAGGTCTCGGGAGCTACTAGGACGTCGAGCTATTCAGGTTTGGGGTGAAGCCGCAAGCTCGATAACGTGTATTTTTGAGGCCAGAAACTTAGAGACCCCTCCTCGGTAGCTAACCTCGCCTCACCCCGGAACCGCTGTGCATCAGAGCGATGATCGGGGGATCACGCGCATGAGGCTCGAGAGTGAGAGAGAGTGAGAGAGAGACGGAGAGACAGAAAGAGACAGAGAGACAGAGAGACAGAGAGACAGAAAGACAGAGAGACAGAGAGACAGAGAGAGTGTGCGTATCCAACGCAACTCCTCATCAACAAACGGTTCAAGAATACATACATGTACCCTGTAAAGATAGTGAACTAGGACCTGAACCGGAACTATATACCTGAGGCTTTGATAAACGGCTCACGCGGCGCCCCGTTGCTGGCGCCTTCCGAGATTGCTCTGTAAGACGACCAGAGGGCTTACGGTTTCCCAAACCCCCTAAACCCCTACCTACACCCCCAAAGTATGCAAGACAATGGTGCTTTTTGGGGCTTTGGGCTGATTTTTTTACATTGGGGGTCCAAGGAAACACCCCGGAACCCCAAACCCTCAACAAAAGCCTCCAACAAACCTTTCCCGCAATGTGAAGCCCAAAGAAACAGTGGGGGGCCCTAAACCCTAAATCCTAAACCCTAAATCCTAAAACGTTGCGTCGAGGAGCAGGTACAAACGACCTTTTGCAAAGTCGAGAACCGGGGCGTTCCAGCCGTGTCTTCACCTCAAGAAGGAACGGCCAAGGGGAGCTTCAGGCTTTGTAGGGTCTAGGGTTTGAGGGTTGAAGCTTGATGGTCAAAGGAAGCTTTCGTATAGGGTTTATGGGGTTGAGGGTTTAGGTTCTTTTTTCAATGGCCAAAGGGTGCGTCAGGATCTAGGGGTCCAGGGACAGCCCTTTTTTATTAAAGGGTTCGGGTCTGCCGTGATACAGACTGCACACACGTTGGCAGCCTGCGGTCGACCATACACTTTGGTCTCGCACAGCAACTTTTGAAGCAAAACAAGCTGCTCACGCCCGACACAAGAAGAGTGGAGTCTCTATGAAAGCATCCTTGGCCTTTTGAAAGAACATCGCCGATTTCAACCGCATCTGCAAGACACTTGTTATCATTTACCTGGCAACAGATGCGTTTGGTTCCGCGCTTCTAAGGGAATTTAGGGCCTACTCCGAATCCTATAGTGGTCCAGGATGTGATCTAGGAACCCCAAAGAAAACCCAACCAGTTGAAGGGTGAGGAGAAGGCTTCGAAGGCGAGGACGAAGGGGGGGGGGGGGCTTCGAAGGCTTGGAAGGGTGAGAACGAAGGGGGGAGAAAGATCGCCCTGAGCTCCCCGCGTGCAGGTTCCCAAAGAACCTTCCAGGCTTGCATACTATTGGGGTTTCAGGTGTATAGGGTTTAGGGGTTTTGGGGTTTATAGGGGTTAGGGGTTTTGGAGTATAGGTTGAAACTCCGACTTGGAGTGTGCAGTAAGGGTTGACGGGGGGCCAAGATGGGACGAATTACTGAAGATCCTAAGCTTTGAGGCTAGAGCTTGGCAGCTGACTATCCGCAGGCTCAAGCATCGCCCCGTCCATGGAAGCCGTGCCGACTTACCGTCACCGGAGTTGCGCCTACTTTTAGATAGCAGCTTTGCCGCATCGGTGCAGGGCTAGCCGCGCGCATCCCCGACTGTATCGCCCTTACTATAGACTATCCCTCGAGTCGAACAAAAGGTCTATCGGTAGGGGGAATCGTCGGAATAACTTTGGTCCTCATAGCAATGTTGTACATGACATAGGAAGGCTCCACCCTAAACCTAAACCCTAAGCCCCATAAACCCTGTAGAACCTAAAAACCCTGCAAACCCTGTAAAGCCTGTAAACCCTGAAGCCAAACCCCACCCTCAAGCCACCTGCCACTCCGGCGCCGCAGCCATTGCTGCGTCAAGTGGTGAGGCGATCAGTGCTCCTGCCATGTACGGTCGGGCCCTTAAGATGGGTTTAGGGCTTAGGGTTTGGGATTTAGGGCATAGGGTCGGGTCCTTTGAAAGGGGGCCACCTATATATCCATTATATACCCTCTACAAGGGCCCATACTTCAGAACCCTTGAAAGGAAATCCAGGACCCTGAGAGCATGCTGGCAGTTCTCTGAGTTATGGTCCTTTCGGGGTTCCATTTTTCATGTGGAGCCTTCAAACTTAGGTACGTTGCGGACCGAAAACCACCAACCGAATCTCTGCAAGCCCTGCTACAGACAATGAATCCTCAACTCTGTTGGGGTACGTGGTAAGTGAGGCTGAGGTTGTGGGCGGGGGGGCGGGTGTCTCCTGATTTTGAACCCCCAGAGTGCTCTGCACCCTTGCTAAACCACGACCATCGAAGCCCAACGAATTCCAACCTTTGGGGGATTCTTTACCCAAAGGATCCATGTACCTATATAGTAGATACTTGGGCCCTAAAGCTACAATATAGGAGCCCCTTTAAGGCCCAAGTATATACTATATAGGTACATGGATCCTTAGGGTTACATTCGGGTCCCTTTTGGGGTTACTAGTAAGGCGGTCCCTAATCTTTAGGGCACCCATCTAGGGACGATAATGTTGAGAAATGACCACTTTAAGGCTCCGCACACTATCACAGGAAGAACTTAGAATGGGTGGCAGCAGGTGGCGTGAGAGCTGGGGTAGGCTGTAGTGATCATTGTTTCAGAGTTCAAGGGTTTTAGGCATCTCCCAGACAGTGCTAGAAACCACTTCATGAGCTCTACTTTAACTCCGGAGTCTGCAAAAGAAACCATGAGCCTGAAGCTCCCAAACTCTGAGCCGCACAAACGCTCCAAGAGCTTGACACGACCTAGAAACCCTAAGGATCCATGTACCTATATAGTATATACTTGGGCCTTAAAGGGGCTCCTATATTGTAGCTTTAGGGCCCAAGTATCTACTCTATAGGTACATGGATCCTTTGGGAAACCTCATGAGCGTAAAACACAGGCACGCGCAACCTGAGAAACCACTGCAATCCCGAACACCAAAAGGCCAGACCCGGAGCTTGCGTTTAGGCAAACCTAAGCCCGTAAGCCCCTACTACCTTCAATCTATAAACCCGAAACCTGTAAACCCAAAACCTTGTAAACCCAAAACCCTGTAAAGCCTAAACCTTAAACCCTACAAACCCTAAACCCTAAACCCTATAAACCCTATGAAGCCTAAACCCTATAAATCCTAAACCCTCTAAGCCCCAAAACCCCCAAACCCTATGCCTCCGAGCCTGCTGGAAAGCCGCCAAGAGCGCTACATAGCCGAAGGAGGAGCCATGAACCAAAAAAAGTCACCTCCTCAGCGCTAAAGGTTTTAGGGGTTTTAGGGGTTTAGGGTTTTAGGGGTTAAGGGTTTCAGGGTTAAGTTTAGGGTTTAGGGGTTTGGGGGTTTTGGGGGTTTAGGGTTAAGTTTAGAGGGTCCTAGGTCCTAGGTTTTAGGGTCTAGGGTTTTAAGCTTCAGGGTTCAGTTAGGGTCAGCAACACCCCGTGAGCTGAACCCTACACCCCTAAACCCAAAACCCCAAACCCTTATGGCGGCTCTGGTCTTTCTTCTCCTGGATGGGTTGTTGTAAAGCCCTCAATATGGTTCTTTAAAAACACCGTCTTTGGGCTCCAGGATGGTAGCCCCCATAGGAAACCCTACAAAGGGCCTTTACAAGGGGCTTATCGGGTAGAATCGCCCATCCTGGAAGCTGGAAGGGAAGGGTTTGGGGTTTTGTCTGGGGTTTAGGGTTTAGGGTTTAGGGGTTAGGGGTTAGGGGTTAGGGTTTAGGGTTTAGGGTTTAGGGTTTAGGGTTTATGAATCCCGAAAGGCCGTAAATCCCGAGGACCAGAAGCACGGGTGCCCTATCGCAATACAAGGGACCTTTTGCTTAAGATTCAGAAAGGGGGACCTGAAACCCTAAACCCTACACCCTGAAACCCTGAAACCCTAATCACCCTAAAAAACAGCAAAACCCTAACAACCCTAAAAACCCTAACAACCCCAACAACCCTAGCAACCCTGACAAACCCTACAACCCTAAAAACCCTAACGACCCTAGCAGCCCTAGCAACCCTAACAACCCTAACAACCCTAGCAACCCTAGCAACCCTAACCACCGCCTGAGGCTTGCGCAGCATCGGCCGGCACATTCAGGCGGGCCCAGCCATGGCCCGAGCGCACAAGCCACTCCTGATTACGCTTGAGGGTTTGGGGTTAGAGTTAGGATTTAGGGTTTCGGTTTCGGGTCACAAGACTAGATTGGTGGGCTTCGGGCTTAAGATGTAAGATGAAGGGACTCGGCTTAGGGCTTGGAATGTAAGGGAGCAAGGGAGGAAGATTTTCGGATTCAGGGCATTGGCTTCGGGCTTCAGGCCACCAGCAGAGGACTTGTGGAAAGCTCCGTGTCTTCCCGAGCTTCTAGACGTGCCTCTGTGTTTGCGTGTTGGTGGTTGCGGGGGATAGGCTTAGGAGCTTCGTGCCCATTCTTCCAGCAGCTTTAGGCAGCAAACTTTCACATCCTACGGCCATTCCCACGGTAGCAAGGCTGAAAGAGAAGCCCAAGAACTAAGCCGGGAGAAAACAAAGAACCAGCAAGCAAACTACAAACTCAGTGTGTTTGCATTGTGTGAGGGGTCGGGGGGATTCGAACTTGGGGATCCAAAAGTGCATACCCCTTTTCATCTGGGCCCCTGTCCAGGAGTCTAGGCCCTACATCCTAAATCCCCCAGGTCAGGAGTTCCTTATGAACTTAAAAGATACCTAGAGGCTGCTCTTTCAGGCTTTGCAAAATCAAACCTTCAACCTCGGGTTCAGGGTTTAGGGTTGAGGGGTTTAGGGCCCGAATTCTGACCCCACTTAACCTTGCAAAACCACAAGCCCCGAACCCCCAAAAGCGCAGCGCCTCCTTCAACCAGTCAACCCCAGGGCCCTAAACCCAAGACCCAAAACCGCCAAAACCCTAAACCCCAAACCCTAAACAATAAACCCTGAACCTGTCAACCTCAAGGCCCCAGGAGCAGAGGCGTGGAAGCTGGTGGCCCGCTGGATCACCTGACAAAATCCGTGTGCTTGGGTTTTAGGGTTTTAGGGTTTAGGGTTGAGGGTTTACGGTTTAGGGTTGAGGGTTTAGGGTTGCGGGTTTGGGTAGGGTTTGGGCTTTTGGCTTGTTGCAGGTTGCGCGAGCTACAAGAAGCAATGGCAGCATTCAAACGGACCCCCCGAAGCCTGAAAAACATTGGAGACGGAAGCTTGAACCGTCACTGCGAGCTGAAACCAGCTGAAGCACACGTTTTTAAGACTGCAAAACCCCTCCCTCACTCAACCCTATATCCTAAACCCGAAACCATCTTCCCCGGTTGAGGGATCAAGGATTATGGTCTAGGGTTCAGGCTTTAGGGCCCCGTTTAGGTGCTTGCTTGCAGATTTGTTCTACAGAAAATAGGTTTAGGGTTTAGGGTTGAGGGGTTTGGGGTTTAGGGGTTTAGGGTTAGGGTCGTGAATCGTAGGGCATTAGTAAGCTTGGGGGCACCCCAGAAAAGACTCAACTCAGTTAGGGTTTAGGGTTTACGGAAAGTTTACGTTTTAGGCTAGGGTTTCCCCCCGTCACCCACCCTAAACCCTGAACCTTATAAGCCTCCCATTGACACCCATCATCAACAGGTAACATACCCAAATTCCGAACAACCCCGAGTGCCTCATATTCTGAACTCCAGTTGCGAACCTCCAGAGATTCACGGCGCCAGCGTCGCGCCACATAGCCGTAGACTACCTGGATCTGGGGAGTTGATGGCTTGGCAGAGTTTGAAACATAGGGTTTAGGGATCAGGGTTTCTGCCAAAAGCCCGACGAAACAGACGACAGCGCCGAATGAAAAAACTTGCACCTCTACCACTACCCAGCAAGTCAGAGCTGCCCAGTTAGGCTTTCAGGGGCTTTCGAGTATAGCAACCCATCCTATTGGGACGGGGTTGGGGGGAGAGGTGGGCACAAGCGCTGGGGTGTCAGGCTTAGGGATCGACGCCGGAACCTCAACTGACTCCCCAGAAGCCCGAAACACTTCGGAACCCTGGCAAGTGCAGGGGTTGCCAGGGCTTCTACAATCTATCTGATTTTGTATGCACTGGCCATAGGCGGAGGCAGGGTAGAAACAGAGAAGGCAGCCTCACATTTCAGGCCGAAATACCCAGACAGCCGCCAAGAATGAACAGCTTAGACTTCTAAAGTTCTCGGAATTACGCCACAGTTCGCCCCATTCTAACCAACATGGTTGTCCTAAACCCTAAAAGTACACCATAAACCCCAAACGGTTTAGGGTTGAGAATGAGGTAGGGTTCGAAACGGATCCAAATCTCAAGCGAGCAGCGTGGTCATTGGGATCGCCTTCCTGGGTTTGGGGTTTGGGGATTAGGGTTGAGGGCAACCAACCCTGTTAGTACAGGGAACAAAGGCAACTGACCCTGTCAGTATACGGAAAATCTCCCTTGTGAGTATCTGAGACAGGAAACACAACTGCCTGAAATGACTGGAGCCTATGGAAGCTTGCCGGCATGCTGCATCATGCAGTAGTATCTTCAGGGTCGGGGTCGGCAATGGCCCCCGAGACTCCCAACCATATCCCTAAACCCATTGAAACCCCTACACCAACCCTAGACCCTAAACCCTAAAACCTAAACCCTAAACCCTAAACCCTAAGCCCTATAAGCCCTAAACCCTAAACCCGAAACCCCGAACTCATTTATAAACCCTACAGCTGTGGATCGCTAACCAACTCGCAAGCCCAGAGTCGTACACGACTGATGCGTCGGTCAAAGGCGTCCCCCTTTGCCAGGCCTTCACCACACGAGGGTAACCTGGCGCAATCGAACTCAACGGTCTGTCTTTTGTGTTCTTGTTCTTTTTGTTTTATCTTCTTTTTCCTCTTGTTTTTTTATCTTTTTTTTTGGGGGGGGGGGGGGGTGTCGGGCTCCTAACTTCAAGGAGCCAGACCCCCCAAGTGGAAGGCAATTCGAACAACCGCCCCTCCCCCTCCCCCCCCAAAAAAAAAAAGTTGCGGTTTGGAGGGCAGCACGAGGCGCGCATGAAATCCCAAAAACTCTGGCCAAGAGGATTCTTCACACCAGCGCATGCACGCGAGCCTGCGCTGGTCAGCGAACCGGGGCCGAAGTCTGTGCTGACCAAGAGCACCTCCCTGGATCGGTACGAGAGGACCTTGCGGCTCATCGGCTTGGGGCTCGTCGGTGTAGGGTTTAGGGTTTAGGGTTTAGGGTTTAGGGTTTAGGGTTTAGGGTTTAGGGTTTAGGGTTTAGGGTTTAGGGTTTAGGGTTTAGGGTTTAGGGTTTAGGGTTTAGGGTCTGATGGGGGGCACCTAGCCTAACCCTTACGAAAACGTCATTTTGAGGGTTCAAGGGGTGTACAAGGGTATCTAACCCTAGAAACGAGGAAGCTGGCACTGCTTCGGAATGATGCCCAAACAGGAGCTGAGTGCGGCGCGGTCTTGCCCTCTGGTACCACGAACCCGCCTGTTGAGGTACTGGAGTCTGGGTCAATGGCGTGAAAACTTTAGAGCATTAGGGTCTCGCAGTTCGCCCACAGCCCTTTGCAAGCTGCTCCACAAACAGTTGAGGGCTCAAAGTCTTATGGATGTGAGGCGGGTTTAGGGTTTAGGGTTTAGGGTTTAGGGTTGCAAGTTGCCCACAGGAACCAGAAAGTCCAAAGAGCCTGACTCCCACGCAGAGGAGGGTTTAGAAGGCTGTCGCCCAACATGACTAGGAATGTGAGTCGCCAAGCCTTTTTCCGCACAAAGAGGTGCACCCTTATAACGGCAAAAACACCGAAGCCTGTAATCCCATAAGCCCTCTTACAAGTCCTCCGTCCTTCATCCTCGGGTACGAAGCGCTTCCGCACGAGATCAAACCTTGCAAGGCTTGTTGCAGGTAGATCTGGAGGAGGACATTTGAACTCGGGGCTCGTAGGTGTCTGGGGCACTTTGTTTAGGGTTTAGGGTTTAGGGTTTAGGGTTTAGGGTGAAGGTCCAGGCTGGGGGTGTCTGAGTTTGCTTGCAAGCTGCTACATGGCGAGAAGGAGGTCAGTGGGGGAGATGCAGCCAACTGCCAGGCTGAGCCCGTATGCATCCCTAAACCCTGAACCCTAAGCCCTCAACTTCTTCGCCCATGTAAACCCGGAAGCCCCCAAACTGCATGCACTTCACAGGCCACCAAAAGGGCTGAGCCCAATGTGTGCGGAAAGTGGAGCTTGGGATATGCCTGGTCCAAAGCATCCCTACATACGATCCACGTAAACCCAAATAAAGAAAATGAATGAATGAATATGCGTAATACACTTATATAAATATATATATATATGTATAGTACATAATTATATGAGTTTGTTCGATAGGGGCGGGGGGGGGGGGGGGCGAGAGGTGTTGGGATCAGGGTATGTTTCGCGGGTATGTTTCGGGGTGTGTTTCGGGGAATGTTTCGGGGGTATCTTTCGGGTATGTTTCGCGGCATCATGAGCTACTGTATCTGCAATTTCGGGGGTATGTTACGGGGTATGTTGCGGGGGTATGTGTCGCGGCTGTGCAACTCGTGCGCCCTTCTTAGAACTGGGCGCCCCCCAAAATGGACAAACCCATATGTGTACATACCCTATGTTAAGTCCCCACCTACTTGATTCTGCGAGGCACTGCGAGCTTTCTTAGACACAACACTTCTGGCGACACCATATCACCCCTCGGCTTCGTGTGCCTCAACGCCCCGCCCTCAGCAGGAGTAGCTAGGCCTGTAGGATTTCGAAACCCTTAAATCCTATAAACCCTACCCAGAGGCTTCAATGTAGTTCCTTTTCGGGTTAGCCATGGGAGATTTTAGTATGCTACCCCAAAAAGGTACTACATAGGAGCCTTTGGGTAAGCCCTAAACCCCCCTTGACCCTCATGAAGTAACCCTATAAGCCCTAAACCCCCCTTGACCCTCATGGAGTAGGTAGGCCGATTTCGAAACCCTAAATCCTATAAACCCTATGAGCCCTAAACCCCCCTTCACCCTCATGAAATCCCAGCCCAAGCCTCGGAACTTGGCAGACTTCTAAACCCCTCCTAAAAGTTAAACTTTTACGCCCCCTTATTGTAGTTGGGTTTAGGGTTTAGGGTTTAGGGTTTAGGGTTTAGGGTTTAGGGTTTAGGGTTTAGGGTTTAGGGTTTAGGGTTTAGGGTAGTTAAAGTCCTAAGAGCCAACCAGAAGATAGCCCTCGGAATGTAGGTGCATCCTCGTGGCTCCCGTGCGACGAATGCATCGGCACCTCCCCTGGAGAGGCAGACCTCAGAGGAAACGCCCTGAGCCCCTATACCGTTTAAGGTTTAGGGTTTAGGGTTTAGGGTTTAGGGTTTAGGGTTCAGGGTTTGGGCCCCAAACCCTGAAACCTTATATAACTTTAGCAGCGAGCTTCCGGGCTCGGTGTTTCAGGCGACAGAGCAGCCGAGCCTTCTCAGTCTTCTATGGTTCGGTGTCGGGCTTAGGGCCACCACAGGGGGTGCAGAAGCTTCTCTGTTGGCCTTCTTGGGGGGGAGGGGGGGCAAACCATTCAAAACACTAAACACGCAACCCTAACCCGCAGATGCACATGCCGAACTGATGAAGTCCCTGAGGAGCCTCCACATTAAGCCCTTGGCCAATCAGCCGAACTTATAAGGCAACACAGGAAGTACAAGGGCCCTTTTTGTAATTGGCATTCTTAGATTCCGAATACAAACTTATAAGCTCAAAACAACAGCCCACCTATTATACCCCCGAGATACCACAGTCCTGATAGTAGAAAACTAGCAAACCCCAAAAGGGTGCCCCTAATTTTCTGAAACCCCTGTGTCGGGATTACGAGGCGGGGGGCGCATGGGGGGCGGGGGGGGGGGGGGGGGGGGGGGGGGGGGGGGGGGGGGCGATAACACGGGGCGGGGGGGCAGGGTATGAGGGTGGCAATTCTCCGTGAGGCCCGCCACACCTAGGGCTTAGTTAGGGTTTAGGGTTTAGGGTTTAGGGTTGAAGTTTAGGGTTTGGGGATTCGGCTTCTCAGGGACTGCAGGACAGCCGCCATCGCCCGAGTCACCGTCCAGGAGTCCCGTCCATCCTGACAGCAACGCCCCCGACATGTTGCTTGTGGAGTGGTGCCGTGAACCCTAACAACCTATAAGCCCTGCCAGAACCTTCGCTAGCAGCAAATGCCTCAACGAATCCCCGACTAGAGAATCCGAATTCCTGTCTCCCCACCTTGCAAGCACGTGCATCATCTTCTCCACAGGAACTGAGACCCAAAACAGCTCACTACAAGGCCCTCGCGACTTTGCCTGGTGCCCACTCACCCTAAACCCTAAACCCTAAACCCCTAAACCCCTAAACCCTAAGCCCTGCGCTGCTGAACCCGAGCAACTCCCCTACTAGCTTGACAGTTAGCCTACGCATAGTTGCGCACCTTGTTTGCCTGATGGGTTTTATAGGGGACCTCAACCAATGAAAGATGAATAAAGAAACCCTAAACCCTAAACCCTAAACCCTAAACCCTAAACCCTCTGAGGAATCTGATCCGCAAGCTCACAGAAAGCCCTGTGACCAATGCACAGAAGCCACTCTTCAACAAGGCACGCCTGTACTCCAGCCAAGGATGAGCTTAAGGAGCCTTTTCAAGCAAAAGCCCTTCCAGTTGCAATTGCCCTTTATACGGAGTACCCGAGCTACACCCATGAGTCCATGAGGGTCCAATGATTTCTGGGGGGGTTCAAGGATTGAGGGAGTTTAGGGTTTAGGGTTTAGGGTTTAGGGTTTAGGGTTTAGGGTTTAGGGTCTAGGGTTTAGGGTTTAGGGGTATTCTGGGCTTTCTCTACCGCCGCGCAAAACGCGGCCTCCAACAGGGCGTCGTAGCCGCGCCAGACGAAGCTCTCACCCTCCGCGCGGCCCAGCTCGGCGAGGTCGAGCACGACCTGAAGTTTGTGGTGTTTGGGGTTTCGAGGGCTTGGGGTTTAGGGTTTAGGGTTTAGGGTTTAGGGTTTAGGGTTTAGGGTTTAGGGGTTAGGGTTTAGGGTTTAGGGTTTAGGGCTTAGGGTTTAGGGTTTAGGGTTTAGGGTTTAGGATTTAGGGTTTAGGGTTTAGGGGTTAGGGGTTAGGGGTTAGGGGTTAGGGTCTCGGGTTCAGGGTTTCGAGGGCTTCGGGTTTATGGCTTAGAGGCTGTAGGGCTTGGAGGGATATGGGATTTGGAGGGTGGACAGAACAACGCAACAGGCAGAACCAAGCTCGCCTTTCAAGACCGAAGCAAACAAAGCGAACACGTTATGCCCTAATGCGTCAAATGTCTGAGCCAAATGGTGAGGGTGTAGCTTTGTATATATACATATATATATATATAGAGAGAGTTCTGATTCTCAGAGGATAACTTGGAAACTTCAAAAGTACATATATATATATATATGATTCCAGAGAATTTTGCTTAAATGAAGCTTATTTTTTTCACCATGAATATGTATTTTGCATGAATGTTCAATGTTTTGTGTCAGAAATCCCCTGAGCACTCAACCCTAAATCGCGCCTCCCAGTCCGGGGCGTCACTCAGGAAGCTCCTTGCCCGGAGGTGTGCCGGGCTGGGGGCGTCTAAGTTGGCGTTTAAGACTTTTAGGCAAGCAGTTCTCGGTGGTTTGTTGGGCCTCTTGGAATCATTCTCGGAAACCCACAGCCCACAGAGGAGGGTAGAGTATCACGTAGGGAAGGAACCACACCCGATATGCCCAAACCGGAGATGCTGAGAATGTGTTGAGGTTTCCGGACCTGGCCAGGTACCTCTCAAAGGGCAAGCCTCACGGCTTTCATCTACAAACCTCCAAAAGCTCAACTTCTCAAGGATGAAAAAAGGCTCAACCTGGAGAAAAAACCTGTGAGCTTGAAACGCAAAGCTTCAACGGCTTTGAGTTGTGTTTGAAAAAAACGAACGCGCGCAACCAACACCGAGGCTCTGCAGCGTCGTGCGCCGCCAAACCCCACGGGGGTGCCGTGCGTCCGACCTGGTCATGTGTGCCGAGTTTGTTTGATTTGGGCTTCAAGAAAGAAAAGAAGCCTCTGACTTCAATAAAAACCTTACACCGCAAACCCCGAAACCTTAACCTCAAATCCTGTCCTTTCCCAGAAGTGCTGTCTTTGCAGCTCAAACTCCGGATTGCAGGCGCACATGCAACCTCAAGCCTCACCCCCTAAGCCGCCTTAACCCACACTTCCTTGACAGAAGCATATGACAATAAGCTTCAGCACTTCCTTGGATCTGAACTTATTACCCCAAGTACATTGCTCAGAAGTAGCGGTACCCCTCTATGATCCCCCAAAATAGTAGAATCTCCGGCAGAGCCTCCTCCCCCCCCCCCCCCCACTCCATTATATAGAAACCAAGGAGCCAGAAATCATAGAACTGGCCACCCAGCTCCGTAACTTGCGGTAGCTTTCCTAAGCAAGGGAAAGGCTCCAGTCGACATCTTGCTGAAGTTTAAGAGGGTTTGAGGTTTAGTTTACATAAAGAGCAGGATCTACCTATTCGAAGTGTAAAGGTGTAAGGTTTGGTATGTACAACGCTGTGTAAAAGCAAGGGACTTGCCATTTGCAAAGATTCAGGTGATTAAGACTCTGCCCTAAGGGTCCATGTACCTATACAAGGAATACCCTGCGCCTCAATGTACCTCCCATTTAGGGACTGTAGTGCCCAAGTACATCATAATGAGGTACATGGACCCTTAGGGCTATGTTGGGGGTGGCTCGGCCGTGAGGTCACCGGATGGCTCTAATTGCGGCTCGTGCGTCGAAGCGGATCTCCGTCCGTGTCGGTGGTCTCCTCACAGGAATGGAGCTTGGCATCGAACTTAGCCAGGCTTTAAGGTTTAGATCGACAGAACAAACACCGAGTCAGCAAGCTGCCTGTGGTATAGTCCAACTCTGATAGCCCCAATCACGCAGTCAACCACTTGAAGCTGCAGAGTCGTCATTGCATTGCCAAGGCCTCGTTAAAATCATGGACGGACCCGTTACATCCCTTGACAGTCGGCTTGCGGTGGGCGATAGACCGCAGCTGACACGCCCTTCCGTGAAAGCCATGTGCAGCGGACGTCAGAAGCTATTTTGCAAGGCCAAGATCAACATCTTTATGGGACCACCTTTTGTGCATCAGGGCTTTCGACAGAGCGTACCCCCGAGCGCATGGTGGACGCGGTCTACAACGATTCGGCTTCGGTGGCTGGCTGGCATTCCTTTAAATACCCTCATGTAAACATCCGCAAAGAGATGCTCTCAACTCGGCAGAAAGATCCAGCACAAGTACAGTGAAACGATGCGCAACGAAAGTCAGACGACCTTCAACCCTAAACCCCAAACCCCAAACCCTAAACCACAAGCCCCAAACCAAAACTGAAACACCCAACCAAACTTAGACTACCCTTCTAGCCCTAAGCCCTGCAGGAAACGCCACCTGAACCACTCAACCATCTGGCATATCAGCCTATAACCTCCAGAACCTCCAGAACCTCCTCTGCCACCCTAAACCCTAACCCCTAAATCCTAAACCCTCAACCCTAACCCTTCAACCCTAATTAAACCCTTCAACCCTGAACCTTACTTCCCATTACCAAATGCAGCTCACGCCGCCGTCTCCAGCAGACGCCCAAAGAGCGGCAAGCTCCTCCACTCGCCCCCCAAGGAGGGGAAGTTGGATTTGTGTTTCTAGGGGGCTTGCGATTGGGTATGGATTGTTAAGGTGGGTGGTAGCAGCAATTTTGGGCGTTTGGCTTACATGTTTAGAGGACTTGGGAGCCGTCCACCCTCAAACCAACCCTAAAACCCTGTATGCCTTCTAAGTCCAACTAAAAGTGGGTAGTTCTCTAAATTAGGGTCTCTGTTTGGTCCCTGTAGGGACCCTTCAAGTATCGACGCGCAAAACCTTGGTAAACCTGCCTGCCCACCAGCACAGGCTTTAGGGTTTAGGGTTCAGGCTTTAGGGTTTCGGAAGCCCTCAGCCCTCGACCCTATAACATAATGGCATAAACGGCTTCAAGCCAAACCCCAGAAGTAACACCTCTTGACAACACCGCAATCACAATGTCCAAACATACCCTTGCGCACAACACCTCGAAAGCTCAACGAAACCAACCCCCAAACGCATGTCCCCCCTAGACTTAACCCTAAACCCTACACCCTAAACCCTAAACGCTAAACCATGCACCCTAGACCCTAAACCCCAAACCCTACAAACCCTAAACCCTAAACCCTAAACTATGGGGCTCCTCGGGTCGCCCAGCAGGCCCACAGTTCGCGCATTCTGGGCCGCCACAAAGTCCTGGGCGCGGGGAGACTCCAACCTCGGCCCGGAGCTGCGCAAAGGATTCTCCGGGGTTTAGGGTTTAGGGTTTAGGGTTTGGGGTTTGGGGGTTAGGGTTTAGGGTTTAGGGTTTAGGGTTTAGGGCTTAGGGTTTAGGGTTTAGGGTTTACCTGGTAGTCGCACCTGAAGAGGTGCTGGGTTAAGGCTCACCCAGATCCCCCAACTGCCATGAACAGGGGCCCATCCTAGAAGTTACAAAGATGCTTACAAGTGATTAGGCTTTAGGGTTTAGGGTTTCGGGTTTAAGGTTTAGGGTTTAGCGTCTATATCTATATAGCATAGAACAGAAGGTGCTCTTTTTTTTTGGGGGGGGGGGGGGATTTTGGTAGACTCTGCTGCAAGCATCAGCCAGGATGCTCCTCCAACCACTGCAACGGATCTTCCCGATGAGCAGTGGCCTGCGCACTTAAACCCTAAACCCTAAACCCTAAGCCCTAAACCCTAAACCCCAAACCCTAAACCCCAAGCCCCAGACAAACGACCCTGACACTACTGGCAGACCCAACTTCATGGGGGGTTCAGGAACGGTTCAGGTATGAAAGCACTCAATATGTCGTAGAGATTTAAGTTAGATTAACTTCTGAGCCACAACCCGCGTCTTAGGCCATCGAGTTTAGGCAACCTTGCGCACCATCGATCCGCAAAGTCGGGAGCCTAGGCGGGTGGGCGTATCACCGCACAACACTCATTACCTAAGCCTTAACCAGAAACCCTAAGCCCGCAACCGGGCACGACACTTTCCGGGAGCCACGGTTGAGGATGCAGGCAGTGTAAATGCCCTGAACCCTAAACCCTAAACCCTAAACCCTGAACCCTAAACCCTAGCCCTAAACCCTAAACCTTAAACCCTAAAGCCTAAACCCTTTTAAGGGCAAGGTTCTGGCTGGAGGGTCTACCAAAGTTGGAGGCTCTTTCTTGATGGGGTGTAGGCGCACCTAGCTCACAGGGGCAGAGAAGGGTACCGCTTGGCGCACCTAAGACTGTTATGATGCGCTATACTACCTTATTACAACTTCTTTAAGCCTTTCGGTGAAGTCGACTTTGCCCATGTCGCTGTCGCCGGTGAAAGACCCACGCCTCCACGACAGCAAGCAGCTGTAGCTTTAGAGCAACCTTGTACCTTGTACGCTGACAAACAACCCTGCCTTTTGGAAGGGTTTTTAGGGTTTAGGGTATGAAGCCGTACTCTGCGCAGACCTGTATAAGTGCTGGCTGAGATCGAGAGGCTTTGGGGTTTCCACTAACCCCCCATGTTGAGTGCTAGAAGGCTGTCAGTCGGCGCCCTGGCTTGAAAGATTGAGGTTTAGGGTTTCGGGCTTATAGGGTTTGAGAACCATCGACCTCCAACGTTTCAGGGCTTCTTTGGTAAACCCTCGTGGGTGCGGAAAAATGCCTTTTTGTTCCGGAGACATGCCTAATTATAATGTGCGAGCGACTCATGATTTCAACTCATCTTGCAATGTTTGGAGCACATATCCTAAACCCTAAACCCTAAACCCTAAACCCTTTGAGAGGAGTCTTGAAATCTTCCCTCGGAGATCGCATACCTTGTACCTTTGCTCGAATCGAATGCCCAGGGTCAACCCTATAAACGGGCCTATTGTTAAGTGGAATAAGGGTATAAAAGCCCATCATTGTCTGAACCCTGCACCATGAACCCTAAACACCCCCTAAGCCAAAAAGGAAACAAACCCTCGAAAACCGCCTGCGCAGCGGTACCCAAGGAAAGCGCCCAGAGGTGCAAGGATCCAGCCGCGGGCCTTCGATTTGGGGGTTTCTGAAATGGGGCTACCAGCTATCGCTTATATACCCCCTCCAAAAATACCAGAATCCTTGCTATTATGGAAACCCAAAGAAGCACCCATGATTTGGAAGACCCCCCCCCCCATTCCTATTTTGGGATCCTTGAGACTTTTGAGATGGGTGGGGCTGAGGGCTTCGGCTACACGTTACCTCCGGGAGCTTCGCCAAGCCTCTCCCCCTCCCCCTCTTAGTACTGTGTTGAGTCTCGAGTGAATCTCCTTAAGACCTAAGCCCTTCGTATGGGCCCGTAAAAGGGCACCCCGTATTATATGCCCCTTACATACCCTATACAACTCAAGGACCAATACATCAGAAACCTTTAAAGAAGGAAAGGACCATATTAAGGGATCATGAAACTACGCTCAGAACACACTGACCCTAAACCCTGAACCTAAACCCTAAACCTAAACCCTAAACCCTAAACCCTAAACCCTAAACCCTAAACCCTAAACCCTAAACCCTAAACCCTAAACCCTAAACCCTAAACCTAAGTCCTAAACCCTAAACCTGAACCTAAACCCTAAAAAAGCACCACGTAACTACCCTAAGACCGATAAACTCCAGGCCGGACTCTCGACACACGCCCCCGGACGCCCCGCGCCAGCCCTAAGGTGTTCTCTTTGAGGATAACGTTGACAGCCCAAGGGGGTGCTGGGTTTAGGGTTTAGGGTTTAGGGTTTGGGGTTTGGGGTTTGGGGTTTAGGGTTTTGGGTTTAGGGTTCAGGAAGAAGCAAACTACGTCGCGCGCCTGTACGAAGCTTTGGCGGCCGCAATCCCACGCCAGCTTCGTTGCGGGGCGGCAAGCTCGGCCCGTGGACCCGCATGCCAGAGCTCCATGGATCCATGCGAAGAGCAGGGGTTTAGGGTTCAGGGTTTAGGGCTAGGGTTTAGGGTTTAGGGTTTAGGGTTTAGGGTTTAGGGTTTAGGGTCTAGGGTCTAGGGTCTAGGGTCTAGGGTCTAGGGTTTAGGGTTTAGGGTTTAGGGGTTTAGGGTTTAGGGTTGAGGGTATCCAGCGGAGCAAACTTACAGAATCTCGGATTCAGAGGCTTTTCTGCGTCAACACGTGGACACAGAAAATCTCATTTGGCATCGTAAGTTTGGAGCTGTATAGGCTGGAAGTATGGAACACATTCAAGCGGCTGCAAGCGATTCAATCTGTCAGGCACGAGTCTGTGCATGTGATCGCAGTTCAGGACCTACCTAGACCCTCAAGTTGTAGTTACTTTCCTTGGGACACCTACATGAGTATTCTGAAGACTTTACAAACCATGAAAACAGGTACAACCATCGGGGATCCAACTAGGTAGACTCAGTTCTTGGCAGGATCAGCTTAAGTAGCGGCAAAGGCGTCGGGTGCCGAGGAGAGAATCTCTGAGAAGCAAAAACAGCACGGAAGCACCCCGAAAGAGTAGACACTTAATTGTAGGAACCCCCTAAAAAGGGTACCCTAATCCTGGGACTGTACATTCTAAGCCACGCGCCAATATACCCTAAACCCTAAAAGCCTAAACCTTGAACCCTACCTGCACCAGCAGAACTTATGCTGAACGCAGCCGGCTGGCCGGAGGTGGCCTCACGCAAATCCCTTGATTGGCTGCGGAATAAGTTGGAGATTATGTTGTAATTAAGGGTTCAAAGGCCTTTGGGGTTCGGGGCTTGGGGTTTAGGGAGGTTGGTAGGGCATCATGAGATGCTGGAGGAGAAGGTGTGTGTTACGTGGGTGGTAGGGGTCTCGCTTGCGTTTTTCAGGTTCTGATTCTGCCAGCTCCAGACAAGTGATGGAGTATCGGTTTCGCAACTGGCCGCACCGCAGAATTGTCATATGGTTGTCCTATAGGGTCCATGTGCGTGGCCAGGGGGGGGTGGGTTGGGTATCCCAAAAATCTGTGCTAACAAGGTTCGGCTTCAAGCATCCTTAATCTTAATTAACCGTAACCATAAACCCGGAACGAGCATTTTTGCTTCGCTGGAACATCATGAAACTTTCTCTGCCCTTTGCTTCTGGCAGGTGCGGTGCCTTGTGAACTTTCTCAAGACTGGAATTGCAGGCTTGACGTTTCTCGAACGGAATATGATCTGAACTATTTCTGTATACTGATATCGGAATTAAAAGAGGACATGGGAGACTATTGGTACTTGCTTAGGCTCCTGTATGCAATATTTCGTCTGCTGAAGCACCTTGAGGGGTGGCAAGCTCTGCTGGACCCGGCCCTGTGCATTCTTGCAGATCAGACCGGATCGACCGGGCCATTGAAATCGTGAGCTGGGGCAGGGCACTTGCCGAATGACAAAGGTGGACATTTTCCAGGCAGAACTTCATGCATGCGCACAAAAGGTACAAAGGCACCACTGAGACTCCCAAGTCAAGGCATTCCCCAAGTCAAGGAAGTCATAACACCTCAGATCTGGCCGTCGTGGTTGAAGGCAACACAACAATACCCCAAACACTGAATCATAAACCCATCTACATGTCCTACACTGCGCGGCCCCCGAAGCCCCTAAACCCAAGGGGATCTACCCAAATGGCCCCAAGAGTTTGTCTGTAAACGCTGCATGAAGAACACCTTCGAAGAAGTGGTTCAATCTTGCGAGGAAACCCTACACTCTGAACCCTAAACCTTAAACCTCAACGACTTTCCCTGCCCAGCCAACAAGTTGTCAAAAGCGGTGACACAGGCCTTAAGCCGTCTGGGGGCCATGAAATTCTTTGGGCCCTATGTCATGGTCCTGGGTCTCAGAGTCGGAAATTTGCTCAGGGATTCAGGAATATGGGGGGTTCCGAAAAATAGGGGTATACCCCAAATAGTGTAATCCTTATACATTTTTATAGGAACCCCCAAAAATTCGGAATCCCCCATATGTAACTCTCTATGACTCTACGTGTTTCTGGGACTGCTTTAAGGGAACGTGCCCCTTTACCAGGGGGGAGGAGGCCTTTGAGACCCAGGTGTGCGAAACCGCCAGGGGGGAAGCAAAAGATCCCTCCTCCCTGACTTTTTGAAAAGAGCGTCCACCGCCCAGGTGTGACTGCCTGTGCTGGTTTAGGGTTTAGGGGTTTAGGGGTTTAGGGGTTTAGGGGTTTAGGGGTTTAGGGGGTTAGGGTTTAGGGTTTAGCTTTTAAAGGGCTTAGGGTTTAGGGTTCTGTGGCTTGAGCTTTTGGAAGGTTTGAGGGTTGAGGCCCCAACCCTACCAAACCCTGAAGTCCTCTCATGGCTTGTATACCTGGAGTGCTCATGACATGCTCCAAATGGAAGCTCATCTGTATGAGCCTGTTCGTACCCTAGAAGTCATGGAGCGTGAGACCATCGTGGAGAACCCTCGAGAGGGCCAATAAAGCAGATGAACCTCCAAAAACCCTGAACTGTATTTCGAGACCTATCGGTCGGTTCGAGGTTTGCAGAGCATGCTTACAAACGCGAATTCTGGAAACTGCCCTAAAACCTAAACCCTAAACCCGAAACCCTAAACCCTAGGAGGCTCATAGGGGCGTGTTTAGGACTCCGAGGTTTCTTTAGGTGTGAGCTTTGGGAGTGCGAATCAGGTGTTTCCGAGTTACTAGGCCTGACTATGCACTACCTGGGGCTCCATTTACTTTCTTTTTTGGGGGGTGTGCCCTACATTTCGTGGGGCTTATAACCTACTATTTTGTAGGATTTGGGAGTCACAGGTAAACTTGAGCAATACCCATCTGTCAATAGGCCCCATATCAAGCTGCCTCAGGGGAACGCTCGGTTAGGCGCTGTGTCAGTCAAGCAGATCCTGCTGCGGTGCACCCCCCAAAGAAAGCGGCTGCTTTGGGGCGAGGTGTTCAGGGTCTACAATTCAGTGTTTCCTGGTATCCGTTTTGGGATTTTGGGTTGAGGTTACAGGGTTTGGTTTAGGGTTCAGGGGCTGTGGTCTGATTGGCCGAAGAAGCAATTCATGAAAGGTTCGTTCAAATACGCTTCTGGGCAAAGGATGCAATGCGACAAGACTGCTTTCTCACAATCTGGATGCAAGGCTGAGGGCACCCCGCTGAAGCAGCAAGGCTAAGCCGGGCGCACTAAACTCACGACTTGTGTGGATTCTTATGTTGCTTGCAGGTCTGTGCGACCCTGCCAATCTGCCCGGACCCAAAATCACCACAAACCCCCAAGCGAGCCGAGCTCCCGTACAGCAACAGAGATCCCCCTATAGCCTCTTAGTCAAAGGGATACGGTTCCCAGTGGCAATACTTCCGAGGCCCCCACTTCTAATTGCTTAAGGCTTATAAGGTCCTGAAGAATGAAAGTACTAAACCCTGAACCCTCTACAGCTCTAAGGTCCGAAGCCCTAAACCCTAAACCCTAAACCCTAAACCCTAATTGTAAAGCTCCCTAGAGACGCTCCCCTCCCGCCATGCCCTTCCGCATCCTCCCAGAAATCTGGCTCGATACGACTTGCAGGATTTGGCTTTGAGGTTGAGGTTTTAGGGTTCAGGGTTCAGGGTTCAGGGTTCAGGGTTCAGGGTTCAGGGTTTAGGGTTTAGGGTTTAGGGCTAGGGTTTAAGGTTTGGGTTCTTGGGAAGTCCCACAAAACTCAGGGGTTCAGGGTATGGGGTTTGAGGATGTCGGGTGTAAGTTCAGGGTTGACCCCATACCGGAGTTAACTGCCTAAACGCCTAAACGCCTACGCCCTAAGCCCTATATAAACCCTAAACCCTCAACCCTATAAACCCTATAAACCCTATCAACCCTCTAAACCCTATGAACCCTATAAACCCGATAAACCCTACAAACCCTCTAAACCCTCTAAACCCTCTAAACCCTATAACCCCTCTAAACCCTCTAAACCCTCTAAACCCTCTAAACCCTCTATACCCTATAAACCCTATAATCCCTATGAACCCTCTATCCCTATAAACCCTATAATCCCTATGAACCCTCTAAACCCTCTAAACCCTCAACCCTATAAACCCTCTAAACTCTAAACCCTCTAAACCCTATAAACCCTATACTCCCTATGAACCCTATAAACCCTATGAACCCTATAAACCCCCTAAACCCCCTAAACCCGAAACCACTTCTTCCGGGGCTCCTCGTCTTCCTCACGGTCGCTGGCGTCGTCCTGGAATCCGGGGCTCTGAGGTGCAAGGCCCACGAGGGTTTTGGGGTGGGTTTGGGGGTTTGGGGGTTTAAGGTTTAGGGTTTAGGGTTTAGCGTTTAGGGTTTAGGGTTTAGAGTTTAGGGTTTAGGGGTTTAGGGTTTTGGGGTTTAGGGTTTAGGGATTAGGGCTAAGGGTTTAGGGTTTAGGGTTTTGGGGTTTAGGGTTTAGTGGTTTAGTCAAGGGCACTTAACCTGAGTCCCCGAGCCCTATGAACTTCAATCCGGCAGCCTCGCAACCCTCGAACCTCCTGGCCTCAAGCCCCCCCCCCCCCCCGCCCAAACAAAGCAAAAAGAATCACGTCCTCTGCAAAAGCGGTCCCTGCAACCCCCCACAAACCCTAAACCCTGGGATCTTTCACCGTAAGTCCCACAAGCCGAAGCTCTGAACCCAGACTTGGGTTTCAGGGTCAATTAATTCCGGGCTAAAGCTACAGCTTGTTCCGGAAAGGAAGCCCGCCAAGACAAGTGATAGGTAGCTTCCCTAGAACTTCAACCCTACACCTTGACCTTTGCTTCTGCGGCTTCGGAATGCATCTTCGTAGGGGTTTTGAGACCCAAACGAGAGATGCGAACGGGTCTTGCTCAGGAACTCAAACCAAGAGTAGAAATGGCCATTCAGTCGATGGCACCGTTTCTTCATTCTTCATGTTCCTCCACAAAAACCCACAGGGTTTAGGGTTTAGGGTTTAGGGTTTAGGGTTTAGGGTTTAGGGTCATCTTGGCTTCTGTGTTGCTTGACTCCCTGGCCTCTTCGCGGGTCTCCTCGGCGGCGCGGTCCTTGCGGATGCCACACAAGCCTAAACCTTAACCCCCTAACCCCTAAACCCTAAACCCGAAACCCCTAAACCATACAACCCTAAACCTCAACGTCTCGGGGTTCAGGGTCTAGGGTCTAGGGGTTGAGGGTTGAGGGTCGAGGGTTCAAAGCTTAGGGGTCTAGGGCTTTAGGGTCGAGGGCTTCAGGACTAAGGGCTTAGGAACCTGCTCCCTGACACCAAAACCTTAACACCCGAAAGCCCTAAATCCTGAAACCTTGAGCTGCGAAAAAGGCTGCAGTTCGTACCATTTCATGTTCACAGACATGCATCTCGAACTATATTTTAGGGCTTGGAAGACTTGCGACTTAAAGGCTTGAGGGGCTTGGAGGATATAGGATTCACTTTATGGGCTTTCACCCTATAAAATCCCTACACCCAAACCTTAAAAATCAGTTTCCTTTTTGCGCCCAGGATGGCCAATCATACGAAGTTGTGGGGCGCACGGGGGGCTTGGGGCTTTTGGACGAAGGTTTTGGTAAGGGCTCACGACGGAGAGGGGGGGGGGGGAAGGGGTTTAGGGTTTGGGGTTTAGGGCTTGGGTTTCAGCATTTCGGACCCGACATGCGCACCTTGAATGCTCAGGCTGCCGAATCATGCTGACATTTGCCAAGCCCAGAACCCTGCAGAGGCCATGGGCCATGTCTTGGGTCTTGGGGCTGCGCCGGCTACGCCCTATACTCCAAAAAACAAAATCTTGAACCCTAAACCCTAAACCCTAGACCCTAATCCCTAAACCCTAAACCCTGAACCCTGAACCCTGAACCCTGAACCCTGAACCCTGAACCCTAAACCCTAAGCCCTAAGCCCTAAGCCCTAACCCTAAGACAGATTCGACACCGTCCTCGGGATCCAGGCAGCCATCGTCGGAGATGGGATCCTCCTGGGCATCCCGGTGCTTGAGGGCACTGTGCCTAACAAGACTATGAGGTTTAGGGTTTAGGGTTTAGGGTTTAGGGTTTAGGGTTTAGGGTTTAGGGTTTAGGGTTGCCTGCTCCTGCTGTCCCCTCCTTCCCCTGCCCCCCCCTCCACAAAGGGGTGGGAACTCGAACTCAGAAGCCCTTCGGAAGTTCGCACGTAAGAATTCTTTCACGAACCGCGCTCCCAAGCTTTTCTCAACTCGTCACCTAGTCATCACAGAACCGGGGGCATTTGCTGCACTCCCAAAAAAACCAAAGGACCCTACACCCAAAACTTGGGATTTAGGGTTTAGGGTTTAGGGTATTTTCCCCCTTATACTAAGACTTACAGCCCTTAAAATCGGGGGAACATCCCAACCCCAAAACCGGGGCACTTCAGTCCACGGAGCTGCTGTGTTGAGCCGAAAGAGAAAACCATCAGAGCCCCTTTTTAGCCCTGAATCCGAAACCCTACACTGACATGACATGAACCGTACAAGTTTTAACTGGAGCACCCAAGACAATCCCAGAATATTGAGTCCACAAAGCCCTAAACGCACTAAGCCACCAAACCCTTCCGCCCTCGAACAGAGCCCCTGTGCCTCCTGCCCCCCGCACCCCCCCCCAAAAAAAACATTGATAAGAATCCCTATATTGCCCTTATAAGGAAGAACATGTTCCAGGATGGCACCTACAACCCTCTGAGAAGTATTCCTGAACGTGATCCTCTCCAACGCAATCAGGGAAAAATCAAAAAGTGTCCCAAGGGCCTACCTAGTGCTTTCTGGGTCTTAAGCAAATAACAAACGAAAAAAACAAAAAAAAAAACATGCCTCCTCTTCTTCCTGGGCATCCGTGGTTGCACGTACAGTCTCGGCCACCTCCTCCTCCGCCTCCTCCTCCTCCTCCTGGTCAAAGATCATGGAGGCGGGTTCTGGGGTTGTCTTACTTCTCCAAGAACCAAGAAAAAAGACATGGTTAAACTGTACTATTCCGTCTGCAGGACAGCCAAAAAAGCACAAAGTTCAACTCTTGGCTAAGTAATGTTACCCTAAACCCTCAACCCTCAACCCTCAACCCTAAACCCCCAACCTTGTTGGGTTGAATTTAGGATTTAGGGTGCACGGTTCCGGGTCCTATGGTGTGAGATGATGGTTGGAGAGTCTCGGGCTACGGTGTAATACAGGGGCCTGAATAATTAGAATAGGGTTTGGGGGTTAGTTATTCGTGTATACTTATATAGGGACCATAGGGGAATATCCTTAGTAATTTTTCCGACATCTATATTGCGGAGCCTCTTTGCCCTCCTCCCGCGCAGCTTCTTCGCCCTCCTCGTCCTGCTTTGATCTTTGATGTTTCAGAGGCACATTGGGGCGTGAGAGGCTGGGGTAGCTTTCGCCATCAGAGGTGACCAAAATTGCAGGACCAGAAGAACCGAAACACCCGTAGCTGAACATGGGTTTGTTGCGTAAGCTGCTGCCCATTAGAAAGCATCTAATATTCAGCTGTGGCAAGGATGGCCAGCTTTACGCAAACCACCGGCAGCATGGCTGTCATCATCCATCCCCGCAGCTTTGAAGGGAGGGAATGCGCGCGAGGCATTTTGGCGCACGATGGTGAGCAGCTTATGCAGTTGCAGATTGGATACTTACCCTAGGCCCATGTACATACAGCGTATATACCCGGGCCCTACGGGTACCACTTAGGAACCCCCTTTTAGGGACCAAGTATATACTAGATAGGCACATTCAGGTACACGGACCCTTATAGGGCCTTAGGGTGCAGCTGGCTGCGAGCCGTAGGCTTACCATCTCACAGAGCGCTATAAGGCCTGTAAACCCTATTCAAACCCTATTCAAACCTTATTCAAACCCTATTCAAGCCCTTAGAAACCCCCGTGTAAACCTTATATAAACCGTACAAACCCACTAAACCCTATAAAGCCTGAACCTTCAGCCCATGGACCGAAAGGCTCCAAGGAGCCTCCTACAGAGGCACTGGTCGCCCCGGGGAAGGGCTGTGGGCCCTCAAACCCTTGGAGTTTCGAGCACCCAGTAGCCTGAGGGTGGAACTCTAAACCCTAAACCCTGAACCCTAAACCCGAAACCCCAAACCCGAAACCCTAAACCCTAAACATCGGACCTCCTTTCCGAGCGTGCCACAGACTCGGCTACCTCGCAACCTTTGAAGTCACGACGGAGGCTCATGCTTGACGGTGCATAGCATCCTAAGCCTTTACAACCCTGAGCCCTTTAACCCTAAATACATCCAAAATCTTCAGAAGACTCGAGCCCGACCCCCAAACTGCGGAGAACAGAACCCAAAAAACAAAAAAGACACGCCATCCCAGCACTTCAAAGTACGAGTGGTGCCTTATGTATCCACGGCAACTTTTGAGCTCCCCTGCAAAACCCTAAGCCCTAAGCCCTAAACACTACTGAAGACGCTAAAAAAAACCTTAAGCCCCCTTAGCCCACCCGAACCTTCAAAGGGGGTTTAGGGTTTAGGGTTTAGGGTTTAGGGTTTAGGGTTTAGGGTTTAGGGGGGTGGTCCTCCGAAGGTGCTGGTTCTGGTCCCGTGTCATCTTCCTCCTCCACATCCAAGGGCAAGGCCTGCAAAAAAAGGTTGTCAAGGTTGGGGATCCCTTTGTACTTAAAAGGGTAGAAACATGGTCCCTTAACATCGGGCCGTTAATTGGTTTAGGGTCTACAGGGTTTCGGGCTCAGGGTTTAGGGTGTAATTAAAGTAGATATTCGGATGTTCCCCCTTATACTGACATCACTTCATCGGGATTCTAGTACCCCCTAATAGAATCCCGATTAAGGACTGTTAGCATAAGGGGGAACATCCCAATGTAAAGGTGCTAAGGAGGTTTAAGGGCTCCACAGGGGGGTTTTCTTTGTTTTTTGCCAACAACGATCCCTTGAAAACCGCAAGGGTCTACCTCTAAATTAATTAGGGTCCCTTTTTGGGTACCCATGAGAAGGCGGCACCCTTAAAACGGGATCCCGAAAAGGGATCCTAATTTAGAGAACGACCTACCTGGTAAACCCTAAACCCTAAACCCTAAACCCCAAACCCTAAACCCTAAACCCTAAACCCTAAACCAAGGACTATGGGTCGGTCAGGCGCTTGGTGGCTCGATGGTGATGTGGGGGAATTTCCCAAACTAGGAGGGTACACCTGTTATGCCCCGAAATAGAATAGAATCCGCTTAAAGGGACCCCCGAAAAAGGGTACCACTATTTTTGGAAACCCCCAAAATTTTGGGGAGTCTTAACCAGATTTCAGGTCTGGAGTAGAGTTTTGACATGCGCTGAAACCTTCGAGCTCCTTAAAGGTTTTTAATCCTTTGTGAAAACCCTGAACCCCAAACCCGCCAAACCCCAAACCCTCTCAACCCTGCAAACCCTCTAAACCCTCTAAACCCTCTAAACCCTCCAAAACCTCTGAACCCTCCAAGCGCTCTAAACCCTATAGACCCTTAAACCGTGCAAAACCTCTAAAGCCCTCTAAACCCTTAAACCCTCTAAAAACCTTTAAATCCACCTCTTACATTTCCGACCCCTCAGAGGCCTCCTCCCGAGGATCTTCAGGCAAGAGCTCTTCCTCGTCGTAGGGCTCCTGAAGCCCAAGCCCTAAACCGGTGCTGGGATAGGGTTTAGGGTTTAGGGTTTAGGGTTTAGGGTTTAGGGTTTAGGGTTTAGGGTTTAAGGGAGTATTTAGGTATAGGGTTTCGGGCTTAGGTATCCCTAAGCCCTTGGTCTTCAGAACTGCCACATGCCTATTTGTCGGGATCAGGGGTCCATATTCGACTGTTGCATGATTGCATGAGCATGGGGAGGGTGGGCGGGGGGTGGTGGTCTATGATGAAGACTCATCCGCCCCAAGCCCCCAAGCCGTAATAAAAACTTATGGCCCAACAAAGAGTCTTTTACCCGCCGCCCTTGAAACGCTATTCGACGCCAAAGAAACCTTGAAAACCCACAAACCCTGAAGCAGAAACCGCCTCCCCCAACCTTACACCTCAAACCCAAAACAATCCAACAAGCAAGAAACAAACAAACCAGCAAACAAACCAACCCACAAACAAACGAACACACCACGAAACGTCATTAAACCATGAACCAAGACACCCTTAAACAAACCCTAAAGCCGAAAACCCTAGACTAACCCTAAACTCTAAACCCTAAACCCTTAAACCCCTAAACCCTTAAACCCTTAAACCCTGAAAACCCTAAACCCCTAAACCCCGAAACCCCCAAACCCTAAACCCTAGACATACCAAACACACAAAGTCTCAGCTCCGTGATGGCGCCTCGCCGACCTGGCTCCTCATCGTCACGGCCTTCGTGGTTGCAAGGCTTAGGGTTTAGGGTTTAGGGTTTAGGGTTTAGGGTTTAGGGTTTAATTAGGGTTTAGGGTTTAGGGTTTGGGGTTTCGGGTTTGGGGTTTAGGGTTTGGGGTTTAGGGTGTAGGGTTTTGGGTTTGGGGTTTGGGGTTTAGGGTTTAGGGTGTAGGGTTCAGGGTTTAGCTTCCTCGTTCAAGCGAAGCCAGGCTTAGGGCGTTATTGTGGTAACACAAAACTAGGAAACCAGGTGCCCCTAAGAAGGCAAGATAAGAAGAGTAAGGCTTCGCCCTTGTTTGTTTGTTTGGCGGGCTTGAAAGGGAAACCTGGCCCCTCTTTTGAAAACAACAAGTGGCAGAAGGGTCCCTCTTAAACTCACACTTTCATGATCGAGGGTGGGGGAGTGCCAACAATGGGTTTAGGGTTTAGGGATTAGGGTTTAGGGTTTAGGGTTCATACAGGCATCAAAAACGCAAAGATCATGTATCTGAGATGAACTGCCGAGGCTGTGATACGGTTCATGTAGCGTTTAATGGGGAATGTAAGTTTTGAGGAGTACTGCGTTCGAACTTTAAGGGCCCATATCTGCAAGAATGGCATCTCCCTTTGAATTAAGGCTCTTTTGGGGGTCTATGCTTCAGGTTGAAGTCCGCAACACACGCAACGAAAGACTACTAGTACTGACTATCATGCCTGCAATGCGCACGCACGCCGTCGCTTGCGTGCCCTTCAGGCAACTGCTTCGCGGAGGCATGCAGATCCCAGCTAAACCCGGAACCCTAAACCCGGAACCCTAAACCCTTAATCCTAAACCCCGAACCCCAATCCCTAAACCCTGAAGCCTAAACCCTAAACTAAACCCTGAACCCTAAAACCTGACGTTGAAGGTCTTCGTAGCCAGTCTGGCAGCTCTACATGGACCTTCCAGGCCCCGAATTAGGGCAGCTAACTCGTCCCTGAGTATGGGCCCTTGGCAGGGGGGGTAGGAATTAGCAGTCTACAGGGCTTAGGGTTGAGGGTTTAAGGATTTTCGGGTTTACCTTGGGAATTCGGAGTTTACGGGGTGAGTAGGGTTTGGGGTTTGCAGGGTTTGTCGGGCTTTGTGTACTTTAGGTTTGGGCCTTCGGGTTTTTTGGGTTTTTGGGTCTAGGGTGCTAGGGCTTATGGGTTTGCAGGGCTCAGGGCGTTTATGGGGCTTTATAGAGCTTACAGTGTTGGGAGAGTTTGGCATGTTTATGGGGGGTTTCTAGGCCTTGTAGAGTTTGCAGAGTTTGGGGCCGAGAGGCTCCAGATACCAACTTTTTTTTTGCCCGGGGGGGGGGGGGGGGGGTAAGCCTTATGTTTAGGGGGGCTAGAACCTCCCTAAACCCTAAACCCTAAACCCTAAACCCTAAACCCTAAACCCTAAACCCTAAACCCTAAACCCTAAACCCTAAACCCTACCACTCTGTAGGGCTTGGGAGTCACAAGGCGGGGCCTTTAGCCTTCAACCTTGATAGCTTGGACTGCTTCTCTTTGGTCTACGGCTAGTGACATGGTCCCTGGTCCCCTAGTATGGTCCCTAACCTTCTTTAAAGGGTTTAGGGTTTAGGGTTTAGGGTTTAGGGTTTAGGGTTTAGGGTTTAGGGTTTAGGGTTTAGGGTTTAGGGTGGTCCCTTAGTATGGTCCCTTACCTTCTTTAAAGGGTTCTGATGCATGGGCCCTTGGGGTGGGTAGGGTTTTTATCCTCGAGGGTATATTACGCCCGGTTGTCTCCCGTCAGCCTCGGGATCATCCGGCTCCTCCTCCTCTTCCTCCGACTCCACGGCCTCCGCTTAGGGTTTGGGGTTTGGGGTTTGGGGTTTAGGGTTTAGGGTTTAGGGTTTAGGGTTTAGGGTTTAGGGTTTAGGGTTTGAAAGGGTTTAGAGTGTAAATTGGGGGGGGGTTCCGAACAGAGGGGGTACACTTTTTGGGGGATCCCTTTAAGGGGGTTCTATTCTATTTGGGGTATAAAAGGGGTGGTACCCCTTTTTTGGAAATGCCCATTACTTGCGATATAACTTGGGATGTTCCCCCTTATACTAAAAGTTCTTAACAGGGATTGTAACAAGGGGCACAGTACTCTTAATGCCCATTAAGGACTGCTAGTAGAAGAGGGAACATCCCAGTACATAATCCCTCTTGTGGTACTGGTAACTTCTTTCTAGCGCCGTGCCTAAACAAGAGCCCAGGGTCGGGATATCCACGGCCTCTAGAATGTAGGACAACTCACTTCTCTCCAATATACAGGGATGTAAAGAAAGGGTCAAACTGCATTCTTCCTACTCAGAAAACGGGAAACCACCCCAAAAACCTGCAAAGTTCAAGCTACTGGCATTAAACAAGGACATGGGCACAGCAAGCCTGCAGCCCTCTGCTGCTTAAACTTTCAGGCCTGAACCCTGTATGGGGAGGCCAAGGTAGCCCAGCAACCACATTGTAACAAGGGCACTTTTTTTTTGGGGACTGGCTACTTTGGAAGGGAATCTTGAACTAATAACAGGGGAAAGGGTACCACTGGGCTACCCAAAGGGAGGGCGTCTGGGCTTTGGTACTCCGGCCGGTAGTTAAGGGTAGATTCAGATTGGAACGTGGACCTTTGAAAAAAGGGGCCCACAAAAGACAGATCCACATGTAGAAGCCCCTCGCGCAAAGCACCACGCTTTCTGTTGCGAACTTACATGGCAATCATAAGGCTGAGGGTTTGGAATTGATGGCTTACAGTAAGCACAAGAGAATGGCATCCTGGCACCCTAACTCAAGCCGCTGTATCCCCAAACCCATGTCTCGCTATGCCCTTGTCGCCACTACCCACCCAGCAATACCAAAACTCACGTGGCTGGCTGGTGCACGCCTGTTGGTACATGGAGGGTGCCACAGACGCCTGCCATCGGCATGGGTCTCAGGTAGAGCTTAAGATTTTCGGGGCAACCCTAAAGCCTCAACCCTAAACCAAACACGTTGTGAAGCTGATACAGGAGGGCTGGGGAAATCACTTCCTCAACCTCGACAGCTCCAGGGATCCTGGCCATCAAGCAGATCCCAAATTCCCTTCTAGCGAAGCTTCTGAAGCCCCTGAGCCCGAAAAAAATTATGACTTAGGGTAGCTTTTCAACTCTGACCCGAAACAACCTTCGTCGCGCCCCCAAATACCCAAAATCAACCCTTAGCCATCAAAGAATCTTCAACATCAACTCCATTCAAAACGTGCACTCCTGATGCCACTCAACTCCCTAGAGCAAAGTCTAGAACAGCTATTCCGAATGATTGAACTGCAGTAAGGAGCCACATCATGCCCATCTGGAAAGGGACGAAAACTTCGTGAGGAGCGAACAAAGACACATGTGCATGTTGATACTTTCATAAACCTTCGAGCCCTAACATTATGAATTCTGAATCCTGAGACCCCAAATCCTAAACCCATAGACTGACAAATGGGCTGCTTCATACAAAAAGCAGGGGCATATTCCATGATCATATTTAACTATAACATGTAGGGGGTTCCTCTCAGGGCATGACGTTGGAGCCCTGGTCCCGAAACTCGAAAATGCCCAGCTCGGAACCCTACACCCTGAACCCGACCTAAACACCCAAACCCTTAACCGGTCCCAAACCCTGAACCCCAACTAAACACCCAAACCCCTAACGCCCTATATAGCCCCTAAACCCTAAACCCTAAAAACAAAACCCTGAACCCTGAACCCTGAACCCTGAACCCTGAACCCTGAACCCTGAACCCTGAACCCTGAACTCCAGGCCTTGCCGGAATGCCCGCCATCGCTGGCGGCCTCGTCGCCGTCGGCTCCGTCTCTGTGCTGGCCGCCGCTGCCCTGGATTGTGTTTGTCTTATGTGGTTGTTTTGTTTTTTTGGGTGGGGGGGGCGGGGGGGGGCAGGGGGGGGGCAGGTGATGAACCCTAAACCATAAACCCTAAATCGTAAACACGAGGCCCTAAGCCGAATGTGGCTACTTGGGCCGAAGGGCCCTGAGAATGGGACTTTTCGAGTTGCCAAGGTTGTAGGGTGCAGGGCTTCGGGTATCGGACACATCGGAAGCCGGAAGCTCCGAACACCACACCACAAACCCCAAAACCCTGCGTGCACCGTCAGCCCCTAAGGCCCTGAATCCCCTAAACCCTAAACCCTACACCCTAAACCCTAAACCCCTAAACCCTAAACCCCAAACCCTAAACTCAAACCCCAAACCGTTAATCGTAAACTCTAAACGTTGAACCCTAAACTCAAACCGGACCGGGTTTGGGACCTGGAGCTGCAAACAAACGGGCACCGCCAGTGTGATAAGCTTGCGGCTCTAGGTCAACAGAAGGCCTGAACCTGACCCGAATGGGGTATAGGGTTTAGGGTTTAGGGTTTAGGGTTTAGGGTTTAGGGTTTAGGGTTTAGGGTTTAGGGTTTGGGGTGCCGAACAAAAACTCATCATCCACGGCTGCGCCCCACATGAACCCGGTTCCTGCTCCGACGCGGCATCGGCCAAGTCGTCTTCGTCGACGGCCTCGCAGGCACCCTCAACCCTATAAACCCTGGGGCCCTACACTCTCCCCGATTTACCTAAACCCTAAACCCTAAACCCTAAACCCTAAACCCTAAACCCTAAACCCTAAACCCTAAACCCCCAAAAGAAAGCCCTGAGGGCCACTATCGGCGCCCTGAACCCTCAACTCCCTACACAACTCTGAAGGCCCGGCAGGGACCTCTTCCTGCATTTCATAGGGTTTAGGGTTTAGGGTTTAGGGTTTAGGGTTTGGGGTTTAGGGTTTGGGGTTTAGGGTTGCAGGCCAGATCAAGCTAGGCCGTATTAAACCCTCCCAGAACCGAACGAAGTTGCTCAACTATTGGTTCTTTACTCTTGCTTGTTAAGTCTTAGCTATGGCTATGATGGTCCATTAACCATATTGCCATAAAGGTACCCTGTTTTCGTTGGTGAATGTTTAAAGAAACCCAAAGCCCCCCCCCCCAAAAAAAAACACCACAAGGCTACCGAGGGTTAAGGGTAGCTCGGTTGCCGCTAGACGATGTAAAGCTCACGAGAAGGCTCTTTGCTGCCCTAAACCCTGAACTTTAAACCCTAACCTCTTGTTCCTTGCACCTTTGTGTGGACATCCCAGCTGCAGCGCCACTTGGCCAGTGGGGTAGGGTTTAGGGGTATGGGTTTATGGCTTACCGCAAACTCTAACCCCTACTCTCGCAGCTCAAAGGGCCTGAGCCCCAAACTCCCGAGGGTTTAGGGTTTAGGGTTTAGGGTTTAGGGTTTAGGGTTTAGGGTTTAGGGTTTAGGGTTTAGGGTTTAGGTTCACAAGGTAGGGTTTGGGGTTCAGGGTTGCCCACTTCGAACCTCCTGGTAGAGCGAGTAGGCCAAGGACACCTTTCAGCGTACACGCGAGCTGGGGCGAGCCTAACTCAAGGCCTCTAGCAACCTCTAGTGGCCGGAACCTGCGTTCCCGCCTCGCCCTTTCCCCGCACCCCAATCATCAGGCCCCCGACTAAGCTCCAAAGCCCTTAACCCTGAATCATAAACCCGAACCTCAGATGTCGAACTGCTGAAGGTATGAAACCTCAAAGTCTGAAAGCCCAAGTTCTCCTAGCTCCGAAGGGCCCGCATGGACGGAACTGTTACGAAGCATGGGCATGTGTTGTTTTATGGTTCTTTAGGCTTGTGGGGTATTCTTGTGGGTATCTAGGGAATCAGGCTTGATTGCGGCTCAAGAAACAACTAAACCTTTGTAGCACTTCCGGTGCTGTTCAAAACAAACGTCTAAACCCCAGACACTAAACCTGGACAATTATAAACCCTACACGCTGAACCCTGAAGGCACCTACGCTTCGAAAAGCTTGAAGCTTTCGACTGAAAAACGAGCTTGAAAGTCTCGAAAGACCCGCACCCTAACCGACCTCCGACACTCCAGCGCCACAAGTTCCGGAACCAAAATCAGCGTGCAGGCCCTATTCCCCGAATTGTCAACCAAGTTCATAACAGTGCCTTTACCCGAAGTAACCCAAAGCAAAGGCCCTAAGCTTCTAAGCCCTAGACCCAGAAAATGAGCTGGAGGAACTTTCCTGACCCTGCAAGCGTTGCGCCGAAAAAAATGAAAAAAAAGTGCCTGCATTTATTGATATCAAATCCTGCAAACAAGACAACAGTTTCTCGGTCTGAGAAGCGGCCTCGCGTGAAAGTTCCGAATTGTGGCACCTCAAAAACCCCCAGCCCTAAACCCTACATAAACCTTGAACCCTAAACCCGCCCAAACCCTAAACCCCAAACCCTAAACCCCAAACCCTAAACCCCAAACCCTAAACCCTAAACCCTGAACCCTGAAAAAAACTCAAACCTCTGCGGCGCCTTCCGGGACGGAGCCCCGCAGTCGACTTCCGAGCCCTATCACAGTGCGGCTTGGAGTCGTACAGCAAGGTTTGGGTTTCGGGTTTAGGGTTTAGGGTTCAGGGTTCAGGGTTCAGGGTTGAGGGTTGAAGGTTGAGGGTTGAGGGTTGAGGGTTGAAGGTTGAAGGTTGAGGGTTTACGGATTAGGGTTTAGGGTTGAGGGTTGAGGGTTGCGGGTTTAGGTCTCGTATTCTATGGTTGGTCTGGTGCATGTATGTACTTCAAATACATATATGATTTCTAGTCGCCCAACCCCCCTCCTCCCCCCAAGAGAAACTCAAAATGTGGTTTTACCATTAGGGGGATATTTTTTTCCAAACGTCATGGTTTGGGGTGTTTGGAGGGTTTAAGGAGAGAGAGAGAGAGAGAGAGAAAGAGAAATACATATAAAGAGATAAAGAGAAAGAGAGAGAGAGAGAGAGAGAGAGAGAGAGAGAGAGAGAGAGAGAAAGAGAGAGAGAGAGAGAAAGGGACAGAGAGAGAGGGAAGGGAGTTTCAGGATGTTGGTTGGTTTGAGGGCCTTGGGGGACTTCAACCCACCCCCTAATTCGGAATAGGCTATAAATTGTGGGGGTGATTTCGGGAGGATTTTCCAGAAAGTGGTTTAAAAATTAGGGTGTATTGAATAAAAAGGAGAAGCGGTTAGGGTTTAGAGGTTTAGGGTTTAGGGTTGTAAGTGTTTAGGGTGTAGGGTATAGGGTTTACTGCTTGGAAGTGCAAGCTCGGGCAGCTCGGGCTTGGGGACATGAGGGCCTACACTGCAGAGTTCTATGGGATTAAGGTTTCGGAGTGTCGGGTCTGGGGAGTTTAGGCTTAGGCCGTAGGTCCACCTTGTACATCACGTAGACTCTCTCCCGGGCTTGTGAACCCCTAGCACTTCGGGAAAAATGGCTTTTGGCAACAAGAGCACGAACTCCAGCAATTTCGAAGACATGCCACAACAAATCTGGTTGAAGCAAGCAAGAACACCTTACCACCCCGACGAGTACTTGCTTGATGGTATCTGCTAATCAAGTAAATAGTGTGCCACAAAGAGCATCTGCATTTGGTACCATGGTCCTGCGCGCTCTGCTTCTCCTCCTCCTCTTCCTCCTCGTCCGACGCAGATACGTCACCTGGCGGAACGCAGGAGGCGTTTCTGGGTTTTGGGCCCCCGGCCATCCCGTCCCGGCCTTTTCGCGTCGATTTCCGGCTGGCACCTCTGCTGTCCTGCAAGTCGGGAAGATGTACAACAAGCCATGTTGACAGTCCAGCGTGCGCTGCGATGTCGAAACTGAACAGCCGGTACATCACCCCAAAAAAATGAAAGTTTGGGTTTGGGTGGTCTCAGATGCAGCGACGGAAACTAGGAATGTTGCAGAAACTCGAGTGGGAATGCAGCCTTGCTAAAGCTGATCTCCAAGTCCCCCATTTCCCTGCTCTGCGCAGCTACTGCGGGCCTGGAGTTTTATATATGGTTTATAGCCCGGCCCCACCCCTCCCCCCAGCAAAAAACAAAAAAGGAGGGCGCAGGTGATCCTTGCATGGCGGGCGTTTTTGCTCTTACGAGGTCGGCAGCTTCAACAGTATAAACATTGCGAACAAATTCCTACATAGCCTACATAAGCGTCTCTTCAACCCAATGAGGGCACATCAAGGATATTTGCCAAGGTCCTACCTCACTTCCTTGCGGTGTGCACTGTGCAGTACTTGCAGGGCAAGGATCCTACCCTGAAGAATAGTGGGGTGCAGGGGTTAGGGTTTAAGATTCGGGTTTCGAAATTATAGGGCTTACAGCTAAGACGGCAGGGGGAATTCGAAGATGTAGAGATCGTCTTTGTCAAGCACTACAAACCGCAAGCGCCACAAGCCAAAACAACTCAAAGCTACAGCCTGCGTAGCCTTGTACATCATAAAACAGCTTCCGGTGGCTAGGGGGGTGAACTTCAAAACAGCACCTACTAGGGCTGTTCTCTTCTGCCCGTGGCTTTTGGGCTGCGCCTGCTCCTCGTCCTCCTCCTCGCCACCAGCTGGTGCGTCCTGCCAAGATGAGGCCCCTGAACCTTCAAATCTTGGTTGCTGAGTTCGTAAGCCCCCAAAAATGTGTACACTTTCAGTTCTATAGGGAATTATAGTATCCCAAAAAGTGTAAAGTGTACTCACTCAACTATTCTAAATTCGTAAACCCATAACCCCCTGCACAAGTTAAACCTTGCAACCAAAGGCCTTGGACGGACCTTTTGGGCGAGGCTAAAACGCAGTGAGGGGAAGCATCCTTGCCACAACCAAATATAAACAGAAGGCCCTACCAAGAGGACTAGATATGAAAAAATGCCGAACCCAAAACCAAACATCGCACGCACCACCACAACCACCACCACCAGGCCCCAAAGAGCCGAAAACCAGGGAAGGCTGGTTTGAGCCGCTCTCTACTCGGTGACCCTTAAGGGTAAGGAAATATTAATACAACCATAAATAGTTTATGGTCTAGTCAGGGCTGCCTCACCATGGGGTTTCTATTCTGAAGTCCATATGAACACAAACCCGAAAAACCTGCACCCAAAACCCGAGCAAACCCTCAAGCTCAGCCCTAAACCCTAAACCCTTGTAAGCCCGAACCTCCCAACCTTAAACCCTAAACCCTAAACCCTGATCCCCAAACTCGAGACCCTAACACCCTAACACCCGAACACCCGAACACCCTAACACCCTAACACCCTGACATCCTAACATCCTAACAAACCTGATAAATGGATATTGTCAGTGGCCACACTAACACCCTAACACCCTAACACCCTAACACCCCAAACCCCACATTGCTTCGCCTCAGCTGTCTCGGAGACCGCAGGGGATGGCTCCTAGGAGGTGGGAACGGATTGGGCTCTTAGGGCCTTCTGGAGTAGGGTGCGGGTTTAGGGTTTAGGGTTTAGGGTTTAGGGTTTAGGGTTTAGGGTTTAGGGTTTAGGGTATAGGGTTTAGGGTTTAGGGTTTAGGGGTTAGGGGTTTAGGGCTTAGGGTTTAGGGTTTAGGGTACTGGGTTTAGGGTTTATAGGGTTTAGGGTTCAAGGTTGAAGTTTTTGGAATGAGAAACCGAAAGCCGCAGAGAATCACCTAACGCATATGGTGACACCAAGAAGTGGTTTTCGAATTTGGGCGTCGGGTTTCAGAACCTCACTGTTGCTATCAGTTGCGAAGTATCGTAAGAATGAACAAGGGTTCCGATCCTTCGTGCCTGAAAAGTCATGAGGGAGTTCAACCCGATGGAGTGACCACCGACTTTCTGGAAACCGAAAGACCGTAAAGACCCTCCCTGAACTACTCAAACCTCCGAAGGGCGTGCTGAACCTGCCTTTGCACCTGGGAATTGTAACCCTCAAGGTCCATGTACCTGAGTGGGGATACTTGGGCCTTAAACTGTTTTTCTATTGGGGTACCTTGGGGACCAAGTGTATAATAATGAGGTGCATAAACCCTTAGTCTAACTAACCCTTTTAAAAGTTGTGTTCTGGTGCGCGCATCATCTCAAAAGGGGTTCATGAACACGATGACTACTACTTTGGTGAGCCGTTCGCAGGTTCGCTACGGAAAATATGTTGCTGACACGCACATATGTACTAAACCCTAAGCCCTCCCTATCATATATGAATTCACTTCGTGCTTCAAGGCAAATAGTTCGTGGTTCTAAAAGACAATCGTTCGCGGTTCAAGGCCAATCGTTCGTGGTTCACGGCCAACCGTTCGTGGTTCAAAGCCAATCGTTCGTGGTACAAGGCCAACCGTTCGTGGTTCGAAGCCAATCGTTCGTGGTTCAAGGCCAACCGTTCGTTGTTGAAGGCCAACCGTTCGTGGTTCAAGGCGAATCGTCCGCGGCTCAATTCCCATCGTTCGTGGTTCAAGACCAATCGTTTCCGGTTCAAGGCCAGAAACCACGAAGGACTGTCCGAGCGTCAAAAAGATTGAGGCTATGAAGTAAAGCGGTCTTGGTTGATGTTCGAGGGTGGGAAGGGGATAAACTGGCTAAAGCCAAGAGTTGACCAATTACACAAGTCTTCGTGAATAGAACTTTGTTGTATGGTTGGAGTTTAAAGAGATGCAGCGACCAGAAAATGAGGTTAACAAAATCACGTGCTTTGTTGTGTCCGTTCATTTCAAGTCAAGGTACTTAAGAAACTCAGACTTGACTTAGATTTGACAGGTACAGCTTCGACGAGAAGGTATGAGCTATGAGCTACTTGAAGCTGCAGAATTTTGTTGTATGATTGGAGCAATATTTTTGAATTTTCTGGGTGGGTGGGTGTTATAGAAGAGCTGCACATATAACTGCACTATAGTTCGATCCGGAAATGCTGAACCCTAAACCCTAAGCCTACACCCTAAACCCGAAACCCTAACAGCCCCATCAACCGCTCCTCTGGCTCCTCCGGGTATGACTCTCGCACGGCCCTGTCACGTGGCGCCCGGATTCAAAGTGCTTCTTCGCTTTGGGGCTACCCTAAGGTCCCCAAACCTAACTTTTTGGTATGGTTCGTCTGATTCCTGTAAGCGCGAGATCTACTAATTAGAACCTACCCCCACAAAACAAAACGGGCGTTGGGTTCTTAAGAAGTAGAAAGAAGCCCTGAACAGTCAACTCGAAAACCTTACACGCTCAAGACCAAAATCAAGGCTTTGATTGTTTGTGCAAGGTCCTGAATCCGAATTCCCAGAAGTGAGACTTAGGTTTAGGGCATTGGTTCTAGGTTTTAAGGTTTAGGGTTCGCGTAGGTAAGCCGGAAACGGGCTTGATAATTTGGTTAAAGTTTAAGGTTTTAGGCTGTAGGGTTGCAGTCGTGAACCAATCCACAGCAATACCCCTCGCTAGGTGAAACCACCTCCATCATGCAACTGGGGCATGCCTTCTGCCGCCCCATTGCCCTAAGCCCTCAAACCCTATACAGCCTTAAAACCCTCAACCCTGAACCCTGACACCCTAACCCCTGAACCACGCAAATGCCCTCAACCCTCCTCGCCTGAGGAAGCGCTCCAACTTCTTGCGGCTCTTTTGTGTTTTTGGATGGCTCGGGCCATAAAGTTCCTCGGCTAAAGGCTGGGCGTTTGTAGGGTTTGAAGATGAAAGTCTGGGGTGGAAGCCGTCTTAACCCCCCCCCCCCCGCAAATTATGAAAGCTTCAACCCCAAACCTCAAAACACCTAACCAGAACGACATAACTTTAAATCGGGCCAACTACAATTCCAGAAAAATAAAGAAACTCATCTGGGGTTGGCTTTTGCTAGAGGAGGCATGTGCCCAACCCTTGCACAAATTGCAAAGGTGTCTGATGTCGTGTGTAGGGAGCGTAGGACAAACCGGAATAGTTAACCATCTTTGATTCCCACCTCTGGAAGCTAGAGGGCCGAAGGGCTGTGTTGTTTAGGGCTTGGGAATTCGGGTTTCGGGTTTCGGGTTTTGGTTCAGGGAGTGGGGTTTAGGACATGCCTCGACGCCCCTGGGACTTGCATGCCTGGAGCAGCGATCGCAACTCGAGCTGACCCCAACCCCCGACCCCTTTACCCCCCGTCCCTCCCCCCCCTCCCCACAAACAAGAACAACTATACGCAACACCCTGGCTTAAGACCCCAAAAGGGCGAAGGCTGGCGTTAAGCCACACTCCTTGCACCCAGACACTGAGCTGCGAAGTCGTTTCGCTTAATTCACGGGAGCCGTATGAAGAAACATAAACAATCATAAACATAACCGTCAAAGGCCTATTGGGGCAGACCTCAAGATAATGAAGGTTTGGGCTCGGGTTCTTGGTGGTTTTGGGTGCACTTGTTCATGGTTTCAGGCGGACACAGCGCCGGCGACGGAATATAGGGGGTCGGAATGATTACAGAACAAGTGTTAGTCAATCATATTCCCTTATGGCCCCTTTGTATTTATGCTATAATCACCCCCCCCCTTCCAAAAAAAATCTAATCATTCAGACCCCTATATTACTTTACATTACTTTACAAACTCCAAATCTTTTCGTGAACTCTGGCGCCTCGTTGGGTTCAGGCGGTTGGTGTTTCGGGTACCCTCGGCAAGGTGCAGGAAGGCTAGTCTCTGACCCCCGACGCTTGCACCCTGAGTGTGTCAAAAAAAATCCGACCCCAAACCTTAGGCCCAAGCTGTGACGCAAGGTTATAACTTATAACCCCGTAGATAGAGGGCATGCCTCCCAAAATCACAGGTAACCGGAGCCCCAGGTAAACCATGTACAAGTCACCTCCATTGCTTGCAGCTCGCGGATGTACAGGCTCTGGGCCTCCGCATGTTATGATTCTGCGTATCTTCTTTGCTTGTGTTGTTGTTGTTGTTGTTGTTGTTGTTTTTTTTTTTTTTTTTTGGTTTTGGGGGGGGGTCAACGGTTTAGGATATAGGGTTTGGGGCGGCGATGGTTAGGGGTATGGTGCTTAGGGTGTGCGGACCAAGGCAGAAAGTAAGAACGGTCTGTCTGGGAAACTGGCCCCCAGCATCGGAAACCCAACTATGTTGTTCCTAGCCCCTGGTTGCGCTGTTTCGAATGGCATCTTCTCTATAACCCATCGTTTACAAGGTTTTGGTCCGTGGTGGCCCATGGTCCGTGGTGGCCCACTCTATTCAACTTACGTGCAAACGGGTTTTGACTGATGCGCATCTGGGTCTGGGAGCGTCTGGCGAATACCTCACACCATGCTGCGAATTTGAACAGCAACGTACGAAAGGCACCAGTTCTGCTCGTTGCGCGGTCACCACACACAACCTCGAACCTTTCGAACCTTGAACCCTACATCTCTCGAACAATATCCCTTCCTCCGCAGGTTTTTGTTACGAGTGGCCCATGTTTCGCGTTACCTGCATTGGTCAGTTCGGTTGATTTGTGTTGCACCACACCGGTTGCTGTAACATCGTTTGCTCATGGTGTTTCTTGCTCATGGTGTTTCTTGTGTAGAGCAAGGCGCACACACGCATGAATACAAGGGTGGTGACATGATTTTACTAAACTGGCCCTAAACACTAAACCATAATCCCTGATACATAAGGCACAGGCCCCAAACCGCGGCACTGCATGTTTGCGTGCCCTAAACCCTGAACCCTCAACCCTAAACTGTAGACCCCTGTCGCACGCTTTAGGCCCTCACCCAACACGGCACACTGCACCCTCCGGAGGCGACGCGCAGGTGCCATGGAGTGCGGCTTCCAGGCGTGGGGCGGGGTTGATAGGGTTTGTAGGGTTTACAGGGTTTGACATGTTCATAGGGTTTGTAGGGTTCATTCGGGTTTACAAGGTTTATAGGATTCATGTGGTTTTCTAGGGCTCAGAAGCTTCATATAAGATTTATAGGGGGTTACGTGTAGGCCATAACCCTAAACTCTAAACCCTATAAACCCCAAACCCTAAGCCCTAAGCCCTAAGCCCTAAGCCCTAAGCCCTAAACCCTAAACCCTCAACCCTAGTTCAATGAGCGCCTCCGCAGCTGGGCCATGATCGTCGAGGAAGCCTGCTAACCTCACTTGGGCAGATGTGGGCACGTGGGCAAACAAACTTCGGGGAGGCACCCAAACCCTAAACCCTAAACCCTAAACAGTAAAACCCCAGAAACGCTGAACCCAAAAACCTTGGAGGCCTACACACCTGCAAAGGTGTTAGCTCAAGGCTTGCGCTCCGAAGCCCGCCATCCTTAAAACCAACAGCTGCAGATCTCAATATCTGGCAGCCTCGTCTTTCGTAAGCTCCACCCTAAACAACTAATTGCTTAAGAACCACCCAAAAACGACAAAACCATAATCCCCATATTACCCTTAATAAGGAAGATTTATTGTTAGATTTTTGTTAAGTTCTTAAGCAATTAGTAATGAGTAGTAAACCACTAAACCATACATTGTCCTGCATAAACCCTAATCATTGAATGATTTCACGAGGCCTGCGGTTTTGGCGGCTATGAGGTTGCATTTTTCTAGCCTGTAGTAGCAAATGCTGAAAAAACACTGGAACTATTTCCACCAAAAATATTCAAACACTTTTGGCACATCTTTATGTTTTGCAATAAGCAGGCTCAAAAAGTTAGAAATTGTGAGAATACCACATAATTTGACGTTTTTTTATTATCTTTTGTTTTTGCTTTTTGAATGATTTCAGAACTTAAAAACCTTGGTTTTTGAATCTAAAACCTTGCTTTCTGAACTTGGTTCTGAACTTAAAACGCCGCTTTGGTTTCAAGAGTTATGGTTTTGTAATGCAAAAAGCAAAAACCAACTTTCTCAAAATAAACTCAAGTATTGCTGGCGAAGCATTGTGATTTGATATCTTGTGTTTTTCCTATGAGATTGTGTTGTGTTTTCTTTTTTTCAGATTATGTTTTTTGTGGTTTCATTATTTTTGTTCTGGTTGCCGAAGGTTTTCATGCAAAAACCGTTCACAAGCCTTTTAAAATCACTCAACCTACTCACCTTATACCCTTAACCCTCAACACTCAACCCTCAGCCCTCAAGCCCCAAGCCTCAGCCCTCAAGCTCCAAGCCTCAGCCTTCAAGCTTCAAGCCTCAGGCCTGAAGCCTCAAGCCTCAACGTTCGGCCCTCGGCCCTCAAGCCCCAAACCTTGAGCCTCAACTCGACCCTCAAGCTTCAACCCTCAAGCCTCAACCCCCAGCCCTCAAGCCTCAGCCTTCAGCCCTCAAGCCTCACAGCACTCAGCCTATACCCCCAACCCTCAACCCTCGGGCCTCAACCCTAAGCATCAGCATGGGGTTTGATTTCGCAACGTCGGCTTTCAGTAGCAAGCAGCTTGAAGTTTAGGGCTGGGAGTTTGGGGTTCCAGGTGGGTCGGTTCAGGTTTCGGGTTCAAACTTTAGGGTTCTGGCAGTTGCAGGTTAATTAAGCCCTCAACCTGTTTTCCCACAAAATCCTGGCGTAGATTTAAGGGTTTCTGGTTCAGGGTTGAAACTTTGGGGTTTAGGGCATCACAAATTGAATGCATCGTTGCCAAACACGCACAATACACGAGCTCAGACACGTCCGACGGGCTATAGCTATGTGTGTTTGTGATCGCAACCATAGCAAAAACATCCATGATTCCATGTACTATTTTGGGCGAAGAGCTCTACAGCCAGTACCTGAATTTGCGTTTGCAAAACTCATTCCAAACAGCTCTTAAAATCACACACCCGTCGCTCAAAAAAATAGCATCCTGAAACCTGAGCCCCTGCGACCGCCCTGGCCCCCCCCAAGCAAAAGCAGCGAAGCAACTTGCCCAGGGAGATCAGCGTGTCGTCGTGCTGCGGGCCCAGCTGCTTTTGGCGGCCTGTGCCAAAACTACCGGGTTTAGGGTTTAGGGTTTAGGGTTTAGGGTTTAGGGTTTAGGGTTTAGGGTTTAGGGTTTAGGGTTCGGGGTTTGGGGTTTGGGGTTTGGGGTTCCCCTTGATGTGACAACAGCACGAAGCCATTCGGCAGTTTCATAACAAGTTCGAACTGTGGGATTTGGCAAGGCGTTTAGGAGTTCAGGGTTACTAGCGATGTTTGAGTTAGGGGTTTCAAGGGTCTTGGGATATAAGGATTGAACAGCACACATGATTGTCAACCTGATAACGAATGAAACCCTAAACGAAAACAGCGAACCTAAATATCAACGTCAAACAACATGAAAACCTTAAACCCTCAATTGTAAATCATGCATAAATCCATAACATCAGAGAATACAACCCCTAACAAAAAAATGCCGGCAAGAATCTCCAAATCTTTTCACGCACAAGGGGATCCCTTCGTTCTACTTCGGCCCCCTACTTTGGACCGACAACCAATTTCAGAGCTGCAGGTGTATCCCACATGCAAACTGAACCCTCAACCCTGAACTCTGAACCCTAAACCCTAAACCCTAAACCCTAAACCCTAAACCCTAAACCCTAAACCCTAAACCCTAAACCCTAAACCCTAAACCCTAAACCCTAAACGCTACTTTGGCCCCGCTGCCCTCTGCAACGGCCAAGCGCCTAGACATCCATACCTATAGACTCTTGGTAGCTCAGTAACCCTATTCTCATAAGGGCACTTTTTTTTTGGTTGGTTACTTTTCAAGGGAAGATCCTAAACCCTAAACCCTCAACCCGAAACCCTAAACCCTAAAGAAGGGGTAAAGGGTACCACTAGGCTACTTTTGACTTCAACCCCCCATCCCGGAAACATGGCTGAGCTTGTAGGATCCCGAGGTGTCAAGGAGTAGGGTTTAGGGTTTAGAGTTTAGGAATTAGGGTTTAGGGTTTAGGGTTGAGGGACTCGGGTTTAGGGTTTCGGGTTTAGGGTTTAGGGGTCGCAACGCAAGAGGGTGGGCAGCAACATGCTGTACATAATCAGCGGCTTCAACCGGAAGCCCACCCCCTGAATTCTGCTTGAAAGTATGCTCTAAGCCCTAAACCCTGAACCCCAAACTTAAACCCCTAAACCCTAAGCCCTAAGCCCTAAGCCCTAAACCCTAAAACGTGAACCTTAAACCCTAAACCCTAAACCCTAAAGGTAGCCTTCGAAGGCACGTCGCAGAAGCTTTTCGACCTCCACCGCATCGCCTGGCAGTGCCCAAGACAAGTAAAACCCCCAAGCCCTACACCAGCTGCATCCGTAGCAAGGTTTAGAGTTTAGGGTTTAGGGTTTAGGTTTTCAGTGTTTAGGGCCTAGCAGGCTTTAGGGTTCAATGTCAAGAGGAAAATGTCAATTGATCCCCAAACCCTCCACTCTGTCAAAATCCGGGCTTGATTCGTCGTGCAATGAGTAAACGGACTGTCGATCGAGACTTTTGGGTTGAAGTTTCGTAGATCTTGGGATTAGCCATTGAGGGTTAGGGTTTAATAAGGGTTTAGGGTTCAGGGTTCAGGGTTTAGGGTTTGGGTTTAAGGTTTAGGGTTTAGCCACCTTAAACTTCTTAAGCCTCAAACCCCTTGGGAGTAAGCAATGCACTTCGGGTTGAAGGTTTAAGGTGTATTATAGGGGGCTCCGTTGGCTTGTCTCGGGTTTAGGGTTTAGGGTTTGGGGTTTACGGTTCAGGGTTTATGGGCTTATGGGTTTTTGGTTTAGGGCTTAGCGCTTAAGAGGCGTACGGGACTTTCAGGGTTGCGGGGGAGGTTTATCTTCACTCCCCAACAATGAACCGCAAAACGCATGCTGAGTGAAAAAGGATGCGTAGTGAAGGAACCGAACCAGCAATTGGTGCAAATTGATGCATGTGCACGCAACAGCACGTTTTTCAACCTCACACTCACGTTGGCACTCAAACTCATCCGTCCCGACACCCGTGCTCGCCATCACCATGTGCACCGCGAGCACTCACAAGTCACGGCCCTAAACCCTAAACCGTAAACCCTAAACCCTTTAAACCCTAAACCCTAAACCCTGTACTATAAACCCTAAACGGCAATTAAACTGCAATTACGCTTTTCTTCAATCGCCCTCGCCATCGCCATCTGCAAATGGGCATGTGCGCTCCCACAAGCACCAGTGCCCTCGCCCTTACCCCGCCAACGCTGGCACTTGCAACCTCCTTCAAACTCAGACAGAACAGCGCACTCGAGTTCACACACGTGATCATGCTCTTACCTACCAATTGCTTCAAGGACCCGAAAAAAGAAAAACATTCCTTATTAAGAGAAATAAAAGGACTATTATTTTTCTTTTGGGGTTCTTAAGCAAACAGTAGTTACGCGCCATCACCATGAACCTGACACTCTGCGCAGGCGAACAGTTCACCCTCAAATTTCACACGCTCCGTTTCACACTGACACCGGGCTCACGCTCACCTTCAATGCAGTCCACCGCGCCTTATGAGTTCTGGGTGGATGGCCTCACGCTTTCACTCGCGCCCTCATCGCCCTCAAGATTTCTTTGATTTTCCTTGTGTTGTTGCTGCGTGCGGGCGTGAATGCGAGGTTCCAAATGAAGCTACAGGTGAGTGTGAGACAGATTGCGTGAGCACGCGCGTCGGTCCTGTGAAGTCATGTGAAAGAATGCGTGTGAACGAGCGTCAGTGTCAAAACGATGGTGATGCCCGCAACAAAATGTTTTTGCTTCTTCTTGACATATATACGCGGGATCGACAAAGAAATGTACGTAACAAAATGGCGGTTTCGATTCCCATAACATGATTAAAGTATAAAGCTCACGCAACCCACAAACATCCATAAGGGTCCCTGGGCCCTGAACCCTAGACCTTTAGGCGGGCCTATGTCAAAAACAAAACTGCCATTTTGTTGTGGAAAGTTCGGTGTCCTTCGAGCCCAGGTCAAGAAGACCAAACGCCGTTTATGTTACGGGCATGCTTTGCAAAAGTGCCGTTTTGTTGCAGAGCGTATGTCACGACGAACAGCGCCGTTTTGTTACGGAGGTTCCGTGTCTTTGAACCTACCTCAAAAACAAAAATGAAATTTTGCTACGGGCACATTTTTCAAAAACACAATTCTGTTGTGGACATTGCCGTGTCCGTCGAGACTACGTCACGACGAAACAACGCCACGTTGTTCAGGGCATTTCTGTGTCCATCGAGCCTATTTCGAACTGAAAAAGGGTCATTTTGATGCCTGCATGTTTTGCAATTAAAGCCCCGCTTTGTTACGGATATTTCATGATATTTCTCTGTCCATCAGGTCTACGTCACAAAGAAAAAACGCCATTTTGCTACGGGCACATGTTCAAAACGACACAATTTTGTTGTGGACCTTAGGGCCTACGTCAAGCAGAAACAGCGCCACTTTGTTACGGGCATTCCTGTGTCCATCGAGCCTATATCAAGCTGAAAAAGGGCAATTTTGATGCCTGCGTGTTTGCAAAAGCGCCATTTTGTTGCGGAGATTTCTCTGTCCATCAAGTCCACGTCGCAAAGCACAAGCGCCATTTTGCCACGGGTCATGTTTTCAAAACGACACTTTTTTGCTATGGACATTGCCGTGTCCATGGAGCCTATGTCACGACGAAACAGCGCCACCTTGTTACGGGCACTTCTGTGTCCATCGAGCCTATGTCAAAGAGAACAAGCGCCATTTTGCCGCCTGCATGTTTTGCAAAAGCGCCATTTTGTTACGGAGATTTCTCTGTCCATCAAGTCCACGTCGCAAAGCACAAGCGCCATTTTGCCACGGGTCATGTTTTCAAAACGACACTTTTTTGCTATGGACATTGCCGTGTCCATGGAGCCTACGTCACGACGAAAAAGCGCCACCTTGTTACGGGCACTTCTGTGTCCATCGAGCCTATGTCAAAGAGAACAAGCGCCATTTTGCCGCCTGCATGTTTTGCAAAAGCGCCATTTTGTTACGGAGATTTCTCTGTCCATCAAGTCCACGTCGCAAAGCACAAGCGCCATTTTGCCACGGGTCATGTTTTCAAAACGACACTTTTTTGCTATGGACATTGCCGTGTCCATGGAGCCTACGTCACGACGAAACAGCGCCACTTTGTTACGGGCACTTCTGTGTCCATCGAGCCTATGTCAAAGAGAACAAGCGCCATTTTGCCGCCTGCATGTTTTGCAAAAGCGCCATTTTGTTACGGAGATTTCTCTGTCCATCAAGTCCACGTCGCAAAGCACAAGCGCCATTTTGCCACGGGTCATGTTTTCAAAACGACACATTTTGCTATGGACATTGCCGTGTCGATGGAGCCTACGTCACGACGAAACAGCGCCACTTTGTTACGGGCACTTTTGTGTCCATCGAGCCTATGTCAAAGAGAACAAGCGCCATTTTGCCGCCTGCATGTTTTGCAAAAGCGCCATTTTGTTACGGAGATTTCTCTGTCCATCACAAAACGACACACATTTTTGCCATGGAAATTGCCGTGTCCATGGAGCCAACGTCACGACGAAACAGCGCCACTTTGTTACAGGCATTTCTGTGTCCATCGAGCCTATTTCAGGAAGACAAAACCCAATGCTGCGGGCACGTTTTGCAAAAGGCATCCAACCCCAGGGCCCTAACCTCTATGTAGCCTATGCCCCAAACGATAGCCCAAAACCGGCGACAAACCCTGGGCCCTGAACCCTAAAAACCCTAAGCCTCGAACCCTAAACCCTAGGCCCTGACATCTAAACCCTAGGCTCTGAACCTTAAACCCTGGGTCCTGAACCCCAAGGCCCTGACCGATTAACCAGAAATGGAAAGACACAAGAGAGGTGCAAGGTCTTCGAAGGTTGAAGGGCTTCGGATTCTAAGCGTAGGGTTTAGGGTTTAGGGTTTAGGGTTTAGGGTTTAGGGTTTAGGGTTTAGGGTTTAGGGTTTAGGGTTTAGGGTTTAGGGTTTAGGGTTTAGGTTTAGGGTTTAGGGTTTAGGGTTTAGGGTTTAGGGTTTAGGGTTTAGGGTTTAGGGTTTAGGGTTTAGGGTTTAGGGTTTAGGGTTTAGGGTTTAGGGTTTAGGGTTTAGGGTTTAGGTTTGAGGGTGTAGGGTTTTAAGGTGCAAGGTTGGTGGTTTGGGGTCTAAGGATTAATTAAGGGTGTAGGGTTTCAAGGTTCAGGGATTAAAGTTTAGTGTTTTGAAGCTTAGGGTTTACGGCTTAAGGTTTAGGCCTTCGGGTGTCATTAAGGTTGAAGGGTTAAAGGCGTGAGTTTTAGGGTCTTTAGGGTCGAAGGCCTATAAAGCACACAGGCAGTCACAAAAAACCGTCGCCTGAGTCGAGGAGGAGCGTCGCCAAGGCGTCTACGGAGTTCAGCCTGGCCGCTGTCGTCACCACAACTACAGGGATTGATTGGCCGGGTTTAGGGTTTAGGGTGTAGGGTTTAGGGTTTAGGGTTCAGGGTTGGGAGTTTTCATGTTGGTTTGTAACGCCACCTACAACCCATCAAGGTGAATAATCATAGTTCCGGCCTCAAGACTCACATGAGCCATCCAACTTCAAGCCCTCTACAAGATAAAGTTTACACGGCTTCGGGCTTTCAGGGCAGGCAGCGAAACCCTGGCGTGATTTTTTCTCCTGCGCTGGTCCACGGCTCGCAGCAAAAGAATATTATACATACAGGCACAGGTGCAGACAATGACGTGGAGTCGGTGTTGAAAGCGCGGATAGCACAGGCTTCGGTGTGTGGATCCAAAGATATACAATCTTGAACAAGCCTGCGTCACATACATGCACCCAAGAAGCATTGGTGTCAGCCACGTCACTGTTAGCTTCGCTTACAGACTGAGAAAGCACAAGAGACAACAGCAAGATGGACGAACCGCGCTGGTAGCTCACTGCGTCATTGCGCTCATCGCTTCTTCACGTGCTCGAAGAGCTGGGAGTACAGACGTGGGAACATACGTATCCTTCATCACCTTGCTGACGTACACTTGTTTCATCACGGCGATGCTCCATCATCCTGGCGATCTCGAAATGGCCCATGGACAATGCTACGCCGATTGGTGAGCTGCGCCACTGTCCATGTCCAAATTCTTGCCGCGGGTCCGCCCGGGCACTGAGAAGGGCGTCGACAATTCCCGCGTGGCGTCTCTGACTCTGACAAGCTGCTGCCAACGGAGGCGGGCTGTCCATGTCACAGCGGGCGCGTGCTTCCAGTAAGAGACGCACGATCTTCAGCTGGCCCACGCGGACGGCCTTGGTGACTCGATCTCATTGATGCTATAAGCTGCGCCAATGCGTGAGAATTCACATTGTTTGCAAATATGACAGCGCAAACACATGCAGTAAGGGCTTCATCATCTCATAACCGCCTCAACAGCAGGTTTTTTCAACGGCTTGCCGAGCATACCATGTTGTCACCATGTTTTCAACACAAATATGATTTCGCGAGTTATTGTGAGAACGTAGATAAGTACACGTATATGTATATATATGTACACACACACGTCTGTTGGTGCTGGCGAGCCTGTGCATGCGCGTGTGCGTTTGTTACTGTTGGTGTTGGCGTTGCCGTTGGCGCTGGCGTGGGTGTGGTTGTGTGTGCGTGTTGTGTGTGTGTGTTGTGTGTGTGTGGCATGTGTGTTGTGTGTGTGTTGTGTGCGTTGTGTGTGTGTGTTGTGTGTGTGTTGTGCGTGTTGCGTGTGTTGTGTGTGTTCTGCGTGTTGAGAGTGTTGTGTGTGCGTTGTGTGTGTGTGTGTTGTGTGCGCTGTGTGTGTGTGTGTGTTCTGTGTGTTCTGTGCGTGCGTGCGTGCGTGCGTGCGTGCGTGCGTGCGTGCGTGCGTGCGTGCGTGCGTGCGTGGGTGTGTGTGTGTGTGTGTGTGTGTGCGTCTGTTGTGTGTTGTGCGTGTGTTGTGTGTCTGTGTGTTTTGTGTGTGTGTGTCTGTTGTGTGTCTTGTGTGTGTGTATGTGTGTGTTTGTGCTGTGTGTGTGCGTGTGTGTGTGTGTGTTGTGTGCGTTGTGTGTGTGTGTGTTGAGTGTGTGTGTGTGTTGTGTGTGTGGTGTGTGTTCGCGTGTTGTGTGTGTGGTGCGTGTGTGTGTGTTGTGTTATGTGTGTGTGTTGTGTGTGTGTGTGTTGTGTGTTGTGTGTGTATTGTGCGCGTGTGTTGTGCGCATGTGGCGTGTGTGTGTGTGTGTGTGTGCTGTGTGTGTTGTGACGTGTGTGTGTGTTGTTTGTGTGTGCGTGTGCGTGTGTGTGTGTTGAGTGTGTGAGGGTGTGTGTGTGTGTGTGTGTGTGTTTGTGTGTGTGTGTGTGTTTGTGTGTGTGTGTGTGTGTTTGTGTGTTTGTGTGTTTGTGTGTTTGTGCGTGTGTGTGTTTGTGTGCGTGTGTGTGTTTGAGTGTGTGTGTGTGTGTGTGCGTGTGTGTGTTTGCGTGTGTTTGCGCGTGTTTTTGAGTGTGTGTGTGTGTGTGTGTGCGTGTGTGTGTGTGTGTGTGTGTGCGTGTGTGTGCGTGTGTGTTTGTGTGTTTGTGTGTTTGTGTGTTTGTGTGTGTTTGTGTGTTTGTGTGTTTGCGTGTTTATGTGTTTGTGTGTTTGTGTGTTTGTGTGTTTGTGTGTTTGTGTGTTTGTGTGTTTGTGCAATGTACATGTATATGTGAATCTGTATATGCGTGCATGTGTGTGTGTGTTGTGTGTGTGAATGTGCACGCGTCTGTGCATGCCGCGGCGGGCTGGGCAGGCAAGAAAAAGAAGAACCCAACCGGAAAAAATCAAAGCTCTCCCACAAAATGTTTCTGAATAGCAAGCAAGATGCCACTAAGAGCGGAGAGGCGAAGATGTCGTGAGGCCAGTTGTAGTGGCACTGCCGCGGGTTGGCCCGCGCCGATAGCAGCGCACGTGCCACGTCCTCGAAGCCACTGAAACAGGCCTCGCCTAACGCGGTCTTTTCCATCCCGCTCTGATCGAACTCCTGGTTTGCGTCGGCCCTTGCTGTCAGGAGTGCCTGTACGATTTCCAAATCATTGCGGGAGACCGCGGTGCTGAGGGGCGTCTCGTGCAACCACCCACTCTCCTCCTGCTCTCCGAACCCCTGGGAGGGGTCTGCATGAGCCTCCAACAGCAAACGAACCATCCCCACGTGACCTGACCGAACCGCCATGCCAAGCGGAGTTGTGAAATCACTGTTGTTTGCGCAACTAAGGTTCGGATCCTGTGGTCTGGAGAGCAGCTCCTCAACCTGGAACAGAAGGCCGCGTGCGGCTGCAGCAACGAGCGCCTCTATCTGTTGCTGGGTCGTTTCCGCATAGGATTGGCAGATCAAAGTCAACTCCACATCTCCGTGCAAGATCTCCTGAGTGTGCTGATTCTACGGCGTCACTATGGGGTTGGAGGTTGAGTGCTTAAGGCGTTCTCGCTTAACGGATTGGGGTTGAGGGGGGTTTGCATTCACACACATCTCAAAACATGGTACTCGAAACAGCCCAAGGTGCACTATCGTCCAGAGAGCCGCTGAGGGAGGTGGAGTTTGACCAGCCTGTCAGGGTTTACGGCGCCCACAAGATCACCTGAGCCCGAAAACTCTCCTATCAGGTCGCTGCTTATGAGGGCTTACGGTCTGTATAAGTGCTTATAGCCCTAAACCCTAAACCCTAAACCCTAAACCCTAACCCTAAACCCTAAACCCTAAACCCAAGGGTTCAAGAATCTACGCCTTACCATCAACACCCTGGCGCCTCTCAAGTGGAGAAGTCGCTGCTGGAAGCGCGGATGGCCACACAAGGGCTCCAGTCGTGACTTCAGCTCCCGCACGGAGAGCCTTTGGTTCAGGTTGTGGGGCTGTTTAGTGTTTACGTGTGTATGTAAACATGCATGCATATATACATATGTACGTATATATATATGTATATGTATATACATATTGCTCTCTCTCTCTCTCTCTCTCTGTTGTATTCTGTAGGCTGAGGACGTAGTTGAGGTTTTCAGGGCTCTGGGTGTCCTAGAGGGCCGGCCCAAAACACAAAAATCTTGGTTCAGTTCTTGCCAGGGGGCCTCTCCTCAGTTCCAAGAGCATCCAATGGCAGCTCCTCTCCGGAAGCCTTCCACACGCGCAGCATCTCCAGCTGAATGGGAGGGGCCGCGTCAGACACAAGACCATCTGCGCCAAAATGGCCATCCAAGAAGAGAGCAATCGCCGGCTGATCATGATGGCAACTGCAAGAGACATGTTCGAAGACTCCGGTACATGTTGAACTACTTGTGAAGGCCCTTCCAGCCTACCATCAATGCTACACCCTGATCCCCCCTACAAACTACAAGGAACCCGGATGAATCGAAATCCCTGAGCCCTAAGCCCTAAAGTGCAATGAACACGCCCAACCCAACCCCAACCTCCGCTCCCCCTCCCACCCCCTCCCCCAGCCCAGAAATGCCCTAAACCCTAAACCCTAAACCCTAAACCCTAAACCCTAAACCCAAGGAAACATATCTCAACTGAACTGCCACCCTCGCAAGTGGCGCCAAGCTGAGAGGCGCGCGTCTGAATGTGACTGGACCCCAGTCTGGCCTGCGAAGGAATAGGGTTGAGGGTATAGGGTTCAGGTTTAGGTTTTGGGTTGAGGGTTTATGGTGTAGGAGTGGTGTAGGGTTTAGGGTTGAGGGTTCAGGGAAAAATTTAGGGCTTGGGGCTTAGGACAACATGATTGACTGAGAAGGTATATGCTCTTCGCAAAGACCAGAAAGATATTGACCGTTGCAGGCATCATGGCGGTTTGGGAAAATTAGCCAATAGCGCAGTCGGCTACGTAGGCTTCCGTGCACTTAGCGTGTCGCCACGACTTCCATCGAGTGCCTCACTACGCTATCACTACGGCAGTGCTTCGGATTGATATCTTGCCTGACTCTTTCATGCACTCCAAGTTTCGATCACACTTCCTTCTATTTCTGAAACGCCCCCAAGCTAAGCTTGGGATGCAAGGATGATTCTTGGACAGGGTTGGGTTGTTGTAACGCGGCGCGGGTCCAGGCTAGACGATTGTTTGTCAAGCGCTACCCTCAAAACTATCTTTGGCTCAACTCTGATATGAGGGATATGGCATGATCACGCGGCGAAACCCAACCTAAACCCCACACTTCACTGCAAACATGCCCTGAACAACAACCCGAAACTTCTTACTCCCCCGGCTCCCCCGACGCAGTTGATGTGGTCGGGCGTGATTGGGCTTAGGGTCAGGCCGGTTTGAGGGTGTGGTGTCACCCCGCAACCAAAGGAAAGGCTTGTTCGGTCCGAGACACAGCCGCCGAAAAACACACCCAACCCTTTAACTCTGAGCCCTAAAACTTAAACCCCTAAACCCTAAACCCTAAACCCTAAACCCTAAACCCTAAACCCTAAACCTCCACCCGCCTCCTGTAGTAATCCCTGTAAGCCAGGTACCTTGGAGCCCTAAAATCGCTTAGTCCTACAGCAACAACACATCACCAACCAAAGGGCTTATCCCTGAGGGTCCATGCACCTATGTGGTATACACTTGGGCCCTGGAGCTGCTAAATTGTAACCCCTGTAGGGTTTAGGGTTTAGGGTTTAGGGTTTAGGGTTTAGGGTTTAGGGTTTAGGGTTTGGGGTTTATACAATATACAGGTACATGGACCCTTAGGGTCTGGGGGCTTTTGCCGCAAGCGCCTCGCGACCAGCGAGCACGCGGCGATACAGCTTCTCTGCCTCCGCCGAGTCGCCCACCTCCTGGAGTTCAGAAGATCCTAAACCCTAAACCCTAAACCCCAAACCCCTAAATTCTAAACCCCTAAGCCCTAAACCCTAAACCCTAAACCCTAAACCCCTAAGATCCCTAAGCCCTAAACCTTAAGATCCCAAGTCCCTACGCCGTAGGCCCCAGGAACCCCACACTGAGAGGCTTTATAGTAGGTCTTCCTGGCTCCTAAACCCTAGACTACGAGAATTCACTGCGGGATGTCAGGCTGGCAGGTCGAAGATAGTTAGGGTTTAGGGTTTAGGGTTTAGGGTTTAGGGTTTAGGGTTTAGGGTTTAGGGTTTAGGGTTTAGGGTTTAGGGTTTAGGGTTTAGGGTTTAGGGTTTAGGGGTTAGGGTTTAGGATTTAGGGGTTAGGGCTTAGGGTTTAGGCTTTAGGGTTTAGGGTTTAGGGGTTAGGGTTTAGGGGGGGAGACAGCTGCTGCGGGGCTTCGAAGCTCAAGACATTCGGGGATTAGGGCTAAAGGCTACAGGGTGTTTTGCCCATCGGGGCTTTGTTTGGCTTAAGAGTGCCAGGGTCTTAGGGCTCAAGGGTTTGGGCTTTAGTGCTACGATGCTCAAATCCCCCCGAGCCCCTCAACCCCTTGTAAACTCTTGAGTCCTTACCCGTCCCCCACCCCGCCCAAAGAAAAACCAAACAAACTAAATAAAATATTAGGAAAAGGACCTCCCAACCCCCTTGCCGCGAGACAAGAGCACCTGCAAAAGCCCGGCGATCTCGTTCACGAGATCCAGTGTCTCCATGGACCTTTATACTGCCAGCGTTCCGGCTTTTGTGGGGCGGTGTAGGGATTTAGGCTTCAGCGTCGTAGTTAGCATCAAGGGGTTAGGGTTCCAGGGCAGCTCTCGCTTCAAACTCACCCAGGAATCAAAAGGGTCTAGGGTTTAGGGTTTAGGGCGACCCAAGAGTAACGATGCCCTTTTGGGTTTAAAGGGGCTTCCAGGGGAACCCACCCCCCAAGAAATTAAAAGGGAATGAGGGCCTACTCTGGGTCCTAGTATATCGACCATAACCGTTTTCAGTAACCATGTGCAATTTTTGTTTCAAGAAAGCTGCTTCAAATGAGCGATGACAGTGATCCCCCTTAGCCGCAGGGCTGTTGAGCATCCTAGCATAAGAAACGGCACCCTTGCTAGTCTTAAATGGAACCTGCCCGAAACCTTCACCACGAAACCCCAAATACACGCAGACTCTAACCCCCAAGTCAAAAGGGAACCTCCTGCGGTGGGGGCACCTGAACCCTAAACCCTAAACATAGAATAAGAACCCTAAACCCTAAACCCTAAACCCTAAACCCACTGCGGTTCCGAGAAACTCTGAAGTAGACTACCTGCTTGGGCCTATAGGTCTGAACCTTCAACGGGCCTGCAAGACGCCGAAGTCTGCCAGGGGGTTTTTGTGTCTAGGGTTTAAGGGCTTAGGGGTCCAGGGTTTGGGGCCAGGTGTTTAGGGTTTAGGGTTTAGGGTTTAGGGTTTAGGGATTAGGGTTTAGGGTTTAGGGTTTAGGGTTTAGAGTTTAGGGTTTAGGGGGGTTTAGGTTTGGGAGCTTAGGGCTGGCAGGATCCTTCCAGCGAGCATCGAAGTCTTTGAACCACCCACAGCACCGCAAGCCACAAGCCCTAAACCCTAAACCCTTAAACCCTAAACCCTAAACCCTAAACCCTAAACCCTAAACCCTAACCCTCAAACCCTAAAACCTCAACCCGGAAACTTAAGACCCTAAAGCCCTCAACTGTAAACCCAAAACCCTAAACTCTAAACCCAAAATACACCCTAAAACCCTAAACCCTCATAGATCCCACATAGATCCCACGAACCCCCCAATACCCTCAGCTCTCAGTCGCTGACGTCTCCCCGAGCTGCGCCTCTTGGCAAAGGCTTGGGCTCAGGAAACCCTAAACCTTAAACCCTAAACCCTAAATCAAAAACGCCCTAAACTCTGAAACATAAACCCTAACAGCCCTAAACCCTAAACGCCCTAAACCCTAAATCCTAAACCCTAAACGCCCTCTGAATCCTAAGCCCTAAACCCCCTAAACCCTAAATCCCAAACGCCCTAAACCCTGAACCCTAAACCCTAAATCCCCAACCCTAAACCCTAAACCCATAGCGTTAAATCCTGCACCCTATGCATCTTGAGCCCTAGACCCTGAATCTTAAACCCTGCACCCTATGAATCCTAAACCCTGTAGCCTAAACCATAAACCGCACCCCGGGATCCAGAATCAGCCTGAAGTCTAAAGCCTAGAAAGCATAACCGTCAACTATGAACCTCAGGGCCTTTTGGGTTTAGGGGTTTAGAGGTTTAGGGGTTTAGGGGCTAGGGTTCAGGGTTTAGGGATAAAGGTTTAGGGTTTAGGGTTTCAGGTTTAGTGCCCATCCATATCTATGCCTCTCGAAACAAGCCCCTTTTTCCGGTATGCCTGGCTCAATTGGCTCGAAGTGTTGAGGGTTTCGTGTTTTGGGGTTTAGGGTGTAGGGTTTGACCCTGATAACAGGAACTTAGGAGCATTGGTAGGGACCCCTGACCTCACCCAAGGGGTACCTCCAAACGCGCCCTACTACTCTTTGATCTCAGTTCATTGGGAGTCCTCCTTTGGGTGGGAGGTTCGGGGGAACCCTATGATTCATGAAGTTTAGGGCAGCCACACATGATAGCCCGCCCATCCTATCTGCACAATGGGCTTTCTACTGGTCGGCGAGATTTGGGCTCTTTGAGGAAGGGGTGGCCATCTACTCAGTAGCAACAAGCCCCAGGGGCTGAACGCCGTGAGCTTTCAGCGTCCTAAACCCTAAACCCTAAACCCTAAACCCTAAACCCTAAACCCTAAACCCTAGAGATATGAGCCCTGAGGTCGAGCTCAGGACAATGGATCTGCAAGCGGAACATATATAAGGCACGTAGCGGCCAAGCCAAAGTGGCTTTCAGATATGAATCCTATTTACAGGGTTTCGGTTTGGGGCTTTAGGGTTTAGGGACCCTTTCAGATATGAATCCTATTTAGGGTTTCGGTTTGGGGTTTTAGGGTTTAGGGACCCTAAACCTGAGCCCAGACCTGTTCACGCCCGCAGAAGGGCCTCGAAACCTTCCAGGGCGCGCCAGAAGAGATCCTTTCGGCGTAGAGTTTCCACTGCAAGGTCTAGAGTTTAAGGTTTAGGGTGAATTCCTTAAACCGTTGCCGCCGCGACTTGGTGTTTAGACTTACAGGATTTGGGTGTAGCTTAGACACATCATCAAGTGGTGGACCAACCTAAACCCTAAACCCTAAAACGGGAGGGCTCATGTGGAACTCGCGCGCTGATTCCCAAGGCCCTACACAGCACCCTCTGCCCTAACCACCATTGCAGGGTTGTGGTTCAATTCTCCAAAGTCAGTATGTCATTCTTGCAGCGGTCGCCTCTGACCTTTCGAAACCGATCGATTACAAGCACAAAAGAAACCTCAGAGAGCGTGTCAATAAAAGAGTTCGCTTAGTTTGTACGGGCCTTTTGGTCATGCGCTTCAAGCGCTCATGAAGTCATCTGGTGTGCTTCGTTCACAAACTTCATGCACTTCACCTTCGTTCCCAGTGTATGAAGAAGCCACAACTGCGCTACATGAATCATCTTCAGTTGAGAAGAGCCTAGCCGGGTCTGCCTTTACGCACATCCTTAACGCCAGTGACCCAGTGGCTCCAAATGGCGCAAGGCAGGAATTGCTTCAACACATAACCCCTAACCTTGAACCCCCACACCCCAAACCTTAGATCCGAAACCCTAAACCCTGAACCCTGAACCCTAAGCCCCAAACCCTAAACCCTAAAGCCTAAACCCTAAACCCTAAACCTTAAACCCTAGCTAAACTCGCTCCATCCTCTGACTCGCTGCGCCGCTTCTGAGCCCGAAGATGCCGCGCAAGATGCTGCACCTCGGCTTTTGAGGTCTGTTGCCCTGGGGAAGGGTTTAGGGTTTAGGGTTGAGGGTTTAGGGCTTAGGGTTTGGGGCTTCGGGTTCAGGGTTTAGGGTTTAGGGTTTACGGTTTAGGGTTTAGGGTTTAGGAACAGCAGAAGAAAAGAACCAGCATGCAAGGACCCAACAACGGCGCGGAGGCGCCGTCCGGAGGGTCTGCAGATGCGACTCGCCTAAGGTCTCCTCCCGGCCCTCCAGCACTTGGCGGAGCAGATCCTGCCCATGGCTGGGGTTTGGGGATTTCGGGGGGTTTAGGGATATCACTTTGTACTTAGGAGGTTTAGGGTTTAGGGAAATCACTTTATGCTAAGCCCCCAACCCACAGGACGGCTGCGTGTGTTGGTTTGGGGGTTTTAGGTTAAGGGGTTTTTGGTTCATAGGATTTAATCAAAGTGGGCCCAGCGTAGGGCCGGGTAATGGTATGCCACTTCACCCCCAAAGCCCGTAAACGGCTGAACCCAGGGACCGGACATTCGCTCTCCCTCGAGAACCGTGTTTGAAATTGAAGGGTTCAGGGTTTAGCATTTAGGGTTTTGGGTACTACTCCTGTGGGTTCGAATTTGCAAAGCAAAGACGAGGGAATTGCTGAGAAGACTGCGTCTCCTGGAGGGGCCCTGAACAGTAAAGCCTAAATCCTAAACCCTACACTCTACAATGAAAAGTAGGCCTTTGCGCGTTTTGAAGTTGGGGTTCTGCAAGTCCGACCCTAGACACCCTAAACCCCAAAACCTCTAAACCCTGAACCCTAATCCGGAGTGGAGTCGCTGCGGAAATGGGAGGGAGCCTTCGCGGGCGACTCTCGTGTTTAGGACTCGGGCTTTCGGCTTCTCATCTTGCTCTGGCTATAAACAAGACTGCTTCTTTGCGACTTTTAAAAGGCAGCCTCCCGACACACCAAGGCCTCTAGCGCTCTTCAAGTCAGAGCAACCCTGAACCTTAAACCCTAAACCCTAAACCCCAAACCCTAAACCCTTAGCCCGAAAGCCCGAAAGCCCCTAAACCCTAAACCCTAAACCCTTAGCCCTAAACCCTAAACCCAAAACCCTAAACCCTGAACCCTTGGCCCTAAACCGCAAGAACAGGCCCCTTCCGCGCAGTCCTCGGCCTCTTCGTGCTTGCCCTGGCTATCCAGGAGCGAAGCCTCGAGGGTGCTTGAGGGTTTGGGGTTTAGGGTTAGGGTTTAGGGTTTAGGGTTTAGGGTTTAGGGTTTAGGGTTTAGGGTTTAGGTTTTAGGGTTTAGGGTTTAGGGCTTGAGGGGTTTAGGGCTAAGGGTCTAGGGTTTATAGGGTTTAGGGGTTTAGGGCTACGGGTTTAGGGTTTAGGGTCTAGGGGTTCAGGGTTTAGGGTTAAGGGTGTTAGGGTACTAGATTTTTTTTTTTTTTTTTTGGGGGGGGGGGGGGGCGGACTTCGGTGCAGCCCCACCCTCCACCAACATGGGTTTAGGGTTTAGGGTTTAGGGTTTAGGATTTAGGGTTTAGGGGTTAGGGCCGCAAGAAGTTGCCAGGAAGAACATGTCACCCTAAACCCTGAACCCTCAACTCCAAGCCCTGAATCCCTACAAACCCTGATTCCTAAGGCAGGGGCCAGGGTTGTGGCCGTTGTGGCGATACTGGCACTGAAGCGGTCCAGCTTCTCATAGCCTGTGAGCCCAAGTTGAACCAAACAAGAGCAACTACTGCGGTTGAGGGTTTAAGGTTTAGAGTTTAGGGTTTCAGGTTCAGGGTTTAGTGGCTTAAGGTGTTGGTCTACGCCCTGAACCTGAAGGTCTACAGGGGGTGGGACCTCTGGGTTATTGAGCTCCCCACAGAAGCCATTGACAGACCGAGAAAATACTTGAAGTCCTAACTCGGTACGAATCGAACAGACGGCGGTCCCTAACCCTCAACCTGAAACCCGAAACCCTTAAGATGTGCGGCCTTATACTAACAGTCCTTCATAGGGATCATCATAGGGGGTACTGTCATCCCTTGTAAGGACTGTTAGGTTTTTACGGGGAACACCGCAGCCTAAACCCTTGAACAATGAACCCGAAACCAAGGGTCGAGTGTGGATGCAACCAAATCCCACCCTCAGGAAAAGGGCTGGGTTTAGGGTTTATGGCTTTGGGGGTTGATTAGGGTTCAGGGTTTAGGATTTACCCATCTTGCAGCACGCGCTGGAGGGAGAGCGGATGAAGGTGCAGGTTGAGGGCCCTTAGAGTGTTACCCCATACCCCAACCCCCACACCCAAAACCTCAAAGTTGGGACCCCGACCTTTGAAGGAAGCTCCAAGCGCTGAAGCCCCAAACCCTCAACCCCCAACCCTAAACCCTAAAACCTAAACCCTAAACCCTAAACCCTAAACCCTAAACCCGCTGAAAGGAGAAGACGTCTGTGTTGTGGGGCCTCTGGGGTTCTGCGGGGCCATGCAGCCTAAGCATAGCTCTGAAGTCCTTCAACCTCAAACCCTAAACCCTAAACCCTAAACCCTAAACCCTAAACCCTAACACCCCCTAAGCCCTGTCTGATGAGCCTTTTGGAACTTCAAGCCGCTAACCATGGACACCCTAACCCCCCCTGCACTTGAAGGTTCATGGTACTTATTAACCAATTATAACTGTACCTCTACCTGTACTGATAAGCAAATTAGGGCACTTAAGGGGCTTATAAGTGGGTTATAACAGTTATAGTTGGCTAATAAGTACCATGAGCTTCAAAGCATGGACCCAGTACCGACGGGAGCCTTCTAAGGCTTCGCGATAGAGGTCCTCTGCCTCTGCCTGAAAGGCTTGCAGTTTTTTGTGGTTTGGGGTTTTGGGGTTTCGGGGTTTGGGGTTTAGGGTTTAGGGTTTAAGGTTTAGGGTTTAGGCTCCAGGGCAGGGTTTAGGTTTTGGAGCTTGGGGTGTTGGCATCGCTTTCCTGCGTTGAGGGCACCTACAAAGGGGAACAACAAAAGACATCGACGTCTTCGCAGAAGGCCTCGGGAAACGACCCCCTCTATACTACCCCCCCAGGTTCCCCCCTCCCCCCCCACCCCAGATGACCTTAATTAGGCTTCATTATCCCGAAATCGCATTACCCAGAATCCTAATCCAGCTCATAGCCTTATAAACCTTAGAGCCACCTGAAACATTCAGCTGCAGGGCTCTCATCGGGTTCTACAACTCAAGGTCGTTCTGGGTTTGGGGGGACTACGGCGCCCTATCACTCAGAACCCTAAACCCAAAACCTTAAACCCTAAAAACTAAACCCTAAACCCTAAGTCCTTAAATAACAAAAAGCCGAAGGCTTAAACCATAAACCCTAAAAAACTAAACCCTAAGTCCTTAAAAAAAAGCCGAAGCCTTAAACCATAAACCCTAAAAGCTAAACCCTAAACCCTAAATCATTAAAACAAAAGACCGAAGCCTCAAACCTGAAACCCTTCAACCCGAAACCCTAAACCCTAAAAACTAAACCCTGAACCCTACAAAGCCTAAATTCTAAAAACCAGAAACTAACCGTAAACCCTAAGCCCTAAACCTTAAAAACAACGAAACCATAAACCTGAAACCCATGAACCCTAAACCCTAAGCCCTCGACCCTAAACCCTAAACCCTAACCCGTAACCCTAAACCCTAAGCCCGAAACCCTAAACCCTAAACTCCCCTAAGCCCACGGAAGGGGCAAGCGCCGACCAGGTGCCCATTCGCCCTGATCCCGCAGCACCGAAGCCAGCGCGCAGGCCTTTAGGGTTTAGGGTTTAGGGTTCGTACCAGGATGCGTTTGAGGGTTTAAGGTTTGAGGTTGTGGGGTGCTTTCGTTGTCAGGTTTAAGGTTTGGGGGTTTCGGGGTTTCGGGTTTACTCCCAGAAACAGTTGCCTGTATACCATGACGTTGAGAATATTTGTAAGCACCTGTTGACGGGCTTTGGGTCTTGCTTTTTGTTTGGGACGCGCCCTAAACCCGAAACCCTAAACACTAAATCCTTTCATAAACCCTAAGTCAGGAGGGAAGGCGCTCCCAGGGCGTGCAAGGCTGTAGAAGGTGCGCGTGTAGGCTTGTGATGGGCTTAAACTTACATACAGGGTGGGGCCCCCTAGTTGTTATAAGTAGAGTTATAAGGGCCCTAAATTGGGTTATAAGGACCCTCAGTTAGGTTATAAGTCCCTTAACTACAGTTAGTATAGTAAGGGGGCCCCACCCTGTAGGAGTTGGGGTGTAGGGCTTCCTGCAAAGCTCTAGAGGATGATGAAGCTGAGGGAAGTTGGGTTTTGTTGGGGTTAAGGTTTAGGGTTTAGGGTTTAGGGTTTAGGGTTTAGGGTTTAGGGTTTAGGGTTTAGGGTTTAGGGTTTAGGGTTTAGGGGTGTGAAGGCCTTCGAAAGATTGCAGCTTGAATTCCCAGACTGTACGCTTACAGTACTACGGTGGAGCTCGATCCCTCAACACCGTGCAGGGGTTTCGGGTTCTGCCTTTGTGGTCCAGTGCTTCTTAGGCCAGAAAAGGCTAGGTTCTGGATAAGGAGCTTACCATAGTAAGGTGCTTTGTTTAAGTTCCTTGACAAGTACCCAACAGGGCCCTACAGCCTGAAGTCCTATGCTTCGTGCCCAGCTGCGGTGTTCAGAGTCTCTGTGTGGTTTGGATCCAGCTTGCGCCGCTCCCCTGACAAGTCAAGGTAAAGAGGGTTTAGGGTTTAGGGTTTATAGGGTTTCGGGTTCAGGGTTATGGGTTAAGGGTTTGTTGTTGAGTAAGAATAGGGTTTCAAGGTTACGTCAAGAAGTGCTCAAGAAGTGCTCAATAAAGCACTCTAGAGGGATGGCAAGCCCTACAATACAAGGCTTTTGAAGCACAAGTCTTCTTAGGCCTTAATTAGAATAGGGTTTTGGGGGTTACTATAGTATAGCTATAAAGGGGTCATAAGGGTAGTATTCGCAAAAAGTCCGACAACTATAGCACAGTGGGGGGTGAGAACCACAGCCGTGCATCCTCATGGCCTATGGAGAAGCTTATCAGGAGTGTTGTTGCATGAAGCAGGTTCATACGCAACTTCGTTCATCTACAGCAGACTGCAGCCTAAACCCTAAACCCTAAACCCCATGCTCTCGCTTCGTTTGTATTGCTAAAGCTGCATCGGCGGGCGGCTTTGCCATCAACGACGCACGGGGGAGGAATAGGTGAAAGCTCAGACATGGCGTTGCCGTAGCAGCAGATTGGGTGGTAGTTTTACTAGTAATAATGACTAATTACTATTCAGGTCATAGGCAGTAATCTACTCACCCGCAAGAGTTCTTGATTTCGGCGTGTCGCACAGAAGTTGACGGAACCGGGCAACAGAGCAAGAGGCCGTAGCGGTCTAAGCAGGCCATCGGGCCACTGCTGAGAAGGAACAGGAGCCTCTCATGGGATGTAGGTGCTATTTAGGTATGCAGGGACTATAGAAGGGGTATATACATACATACATGCATGCATGCATACATACATACATAAATACTATATATAAAAAAAGATGTATTACATTTATTTGGTTGAGATCCCTTCTAGGGGCGCCTGCCCATATCTCTTGAATGAAGGTACCCTGCAAAATGAAGAGTCAGTGGATGAACACTTCTTACTCCCTAAGCCTCCCTGCAGGCCCCTTGCAGCCTTCAAGCCCCAAGGTAACTCCTGAGAACCTCCACACAACCTGTGTTGGTCCTGAAGGCCTCTAAACCCTAAGCCTTAGCTCCATAGACACAGACAAACACTCATGCTGTTGTACTCTGAAGTTCTCTCAATATCTATTGACTCTACCCTACCCTAACCTTAAGTCTACGTTCGGGTTGAGGTCTTCAAAGGGAAGAAGGGTAGTTGGGCTTCGGGCCGCGAAGGATTCAGGGCATTCAGCCGGGGAAGTTTCCGCTATGGTAGGCTTCATAGGAGGCGCAGAAGCTGTGCTTTCCCACCTGAAGCCATCCTTCCATGGGTGTCAAAATTATGGTCCCTTTTGGATCCCTAGAATAATACGGCACCTACTGTTTAGGGTACCCCAAAAGGGATCATAATTTTGACAACCACCCAAAAATCTATCGGCCTAGCTGGCTTTCGGGCTCAAGACAGAGGACTTCTGGCCTGAACCCTCCAGTCGTGCTGCTAAGGCAGTGCTAAGGGTTCATGTGGCCCTAGAGTAGATACTCATGCATCCAGAAAGAACAGTGGTGGTGGTACATGGAACTGGTTCCCTAAACCTAAACCCCTCAACCCTAAAAGCCCTAAACCCTAATCCTAAACCTGAAACCCCAAGAGGATTTGGGGGTAAGCGGCTGCTGGCCGTCTTTCCCAGCAAGTGCCCGGGGCAAGCGGGCAGTCAGCAAGTGGCCGGGCTTAGGGTTTCGGGTTCCGGTTTCGAGTCTCGGGTTTAGGGTGTAGGGTGCAGGGTGTAGGGTCTAGGGTTTAGGGTGTAGGTTTTAGGGCTTAGGGTGTAGGGGGTTTAGGGTTTCCCTAACATTCCATGGAACTCCTTATAAAGCTCCTCCCAAACCCTAAACCCAACTCAAAGTTCTCTAGGTCTCTAGGTATATACCTCCCACCCCATGATGGTTCGAGAAGGGTCCCTTTGGGGGCGTCCCTACATCAAGGGAGCTGTACTTTGTAGAGGACCCGAACAGGGACCCTAGTTTTCGGGAAGAAACCCGAATGAAACGGGGTTTGGGGTGTAGGGTTAAGTCCAGGCCCAGAACAGCTGAGTGGCGCAGGACGCGCCGGTGGAGCGTCTCCGCCTGGCCGAAGCGGCTTCCGGTTTAGGGTTTTCAAGGTTTAGGGTTTAGGGTTTAGGGTTTAGGGTTTAGGGCTTAGGGGTTTAGGGGCTCAGGGTCCAGCTTCCCGAGGGCAAGCCCACCATGGCTCTCTGCTACATGCTCCTCTTTCGCTGGATGGGAAATCAACCGGGATGCTAGGCCCTAAATCCCATAATCAACCCTATAAAATTGGCCTTTTTAAGGGGTTATAGGGTAGAATAGCCCGTCCTGGAAGCATACGCAAGCCACAGGCCCGAACGAGTTAGAGCCGCAACTCCATTTCAGCCGCGGAGCAAAAACAAATCGGCGCTTTGGGGAAGGAGGTGGTGCAGAAGCACGACATAGGGCAACCATCACCGGGTGGGTAAAGGTCACCCTGAATGAAAGCCTGAAACCTCTAGCAACCATCTGAGCCGCAAGTTAAACCCTCAACTGTAAGTCCAACTGTCATCCACTGCATGTCCCCCAAAGTTCAGAGGAGGTCTCAAGCGAAGGGTTACTCTGAAGCTCTAAGCCCCTAAGCCCTAAGCCCTGAGCCCTAAACCCTAAACCCTAAACCCTAAACCCTAAACTAACCTAAACCTTAAGCCCCACCAAACAGGGCTTAGGAACCCTTACCTATCAACCTTCTGACTTCCCTAGAATTCCCCCGACGCCACGAGCAACCTCCTGACGTCGCGTGGTTTTGGGGTTTAGGGTTTAGGGCTGGGATGTTCCCCCCCTATACTAACAGTCCTTAGTAGGGATTATAGTTCCCCCCCTTTAGAATCCCTATTACTGTAATGACAAGCAAGAATCTTCATGTTCATCATGCTCATGCAATCATGATTAACCATAGTCACTATACTATCGGCAACAACCAGAATAATCAAAACCATCATTTTCAGAAGCATGGTAGTGATAATACGAACGAGAACAAGAACAACTCATAATTATTATAACCATGTTCATCAAAATCATCACAACCCATCACAAAAAAAGAGATAGAAACCATCAAAAACATAACAACCATCAAAATAAAATCATTGTAATGACAACAAGGTTAACGACCAAAGCAATGGCACATTCCACAAACACAATGGACCAATGACAACTAATTATTTCTTACGATGCTCAGCTAGGCCTAGAATCCCAAGCCCTAAACCTACGTCCAGACCGGCCCAAACTCCAGAACATTCGCAACCAGGCTATCATTCGGGGGGGGACAGGTAGTAGAATCCCTATTTTGGAGTTCCTGGTTTTATACGCAGCGATGTATTTACGGTGCCCGCCCTCCCTAAGCAAGACCCTCAACCCTAAACCCCAAAGCCTAAACCCTACACCCTAAACCCTAAACCCTAAACCGCCCCAAGAAGTGAATGATGAAAGCCTCGGAGAGCTTGCCGCGCTCGTGGAGGAGTGTGCCAAGCTGGCTGAGGGAGGTCAAAGTGCTGTCCTGCATCCTGGGGATCTTCCGGGAGTTTAGGGTTTAGGGTTTAGGGTTTCGGGTTTAGGGTTTAGGGTTCTACGCCACGTGCTAACCCTAGACCATTTGGGGCTTAGGGGAATCTCTCAGACCTCAGACTCTTTCGTAGCTATATTAGCACTTATGTCTATGCCTGTCTTTATACACCGGGCTGCCCAGTAACCTAGGTGAGAAGGTGCTCGAGGTGGCTTGTAAGGGAACCTAAGCCCCCATATACGGGGCAATAACGGCACTACTGGGCATCCCAGTTTTTTTAACCCAAACTCTATACCAAAACCCTAAACCCCAAACCCTAAGCCCTAAACCCACAGTGTGCCGGGCGGCATGCGCTCTTGCAAGAGCTCCGCCTCATCAACCTTGTTCTGTGCCTGGAGGACCTTTGCCAACCTCACTCAGCCATGAAGCAGTGCGGTTTAGGTCTTAGGTCCTATAGGTCTTAGGTCTTAGGTCTTAGGTCTTAGGTCTTAGGTCTTAGGTCTTAGGTCTTAGGTCTTAGGTCTTAGGTCTTAAGTCTTAGGGCTTAGGTCCTAGGTCTTAGGTCTTAGGGCTTAGGGTTTAGGGTTCAAGTTTTCTAGGGCTTCGGGATGAGGATCTATCGGTTGCTTGGTGAAGAGTGGTCGTGAGAGCTGCTGTAGACACAAGTATGGCCAGGTTCTTGAGCGAGCCTGATTCTCAGCTCCAACCGTATAGACCCCTTGCCGTAGGAGTCCCAACATGTGGAACGCTCCGACAGCAGTGCTCCTCTGCTCCGAGTTGGGGCTTAGGGTTTAGGATTTGGGGTTTACGGGTTTTTGGGGGTGCAGGCCTTGGGGGCTCGGGGTTCCGAGGGGGCATTGCTTCATCAGCATGGGCTCTCTATCTCAAGCCCTGCCAAAAGTTCGAACTCATCAGACAATCAGATAAGTGCCTGAACATATCGAAGCAGGGTCAGGGACGTCGGTTGCTGTCTAGGAGTCTGGAAAATGGAGTTCTTGTTGCTCTTCACACAAAAATGCTCTCAGCAGAGGTTTCAGCAAGGCCGTGCATCATCCGTATCTTCGGGGAAGCCATATGCAGCAAAACTGTCGCCACTTCGGCCAAGTTGGCCCGAAAAACCCTCAGAAAATACTCCGCAGTAAGATCCTCTTCAACCCAAGAACCTGCAAAATATCCCCAGGCCAAGCGCCTCAACCCTGCGCCCTAAACCCCCAAACACCCTACACCCTGATCAACCTGGCCCCGAAGGGATGGCTGTAGAGGGTTTAGGTTTAGGGTTAGGTTTAGGTTTAGGTTGAGAGTTGAGGGTTTAGGTTTAGGTTGAAGGTTGAGGGTTTAGGGTTTCAAGGAATGGGGTTTAAGGTTTCGGGCTTAGTGGGTGCGATGGGTTATGCACTCAGCACCGTCGCTGCAGCAATCTCATTCTAAGAGCCCGAACCCTAAAAAACCTACATCCCTTACCAGCATCTGCAATTGGGATGTTCACCCTTATCCCAACAGTCCTCAGTAGGGATCATAGTACCCCCTATTCATAATCCCTCTTAAGGACTGTGTTGTATAAGGGGGGAAGATCCCAAGTCTGTAACGTCAAGGGAGCTTAGGGTGTAGGATCCCCGGTGCTGGTGCCAGGAGGCGTGTTGACATAGGTCAGGGTCTCGGGATGCACCTGGACCAAATCAAAAGGGTTCTTAAGGGAGCCCCCTACTACTCCCTAAGGCTCCCTAAGCTTCCCCTTAAGGTTCCCTAGGTACCTACCCCCCCCCCCCCCCCCCCGAAACCCCCCCCCCTTAAGAATCCTATAACAGAACCCCCCCCCCCCCCCCCCTGTAAAACCCAGAGCCCCTAAATCCTGAACACCCTCAAAGCCCTCAAAACCCTAAAACCCCCCAAAACCCCCAAAACCCCCAAAACCCCCAAAACCCCCAAAACCCTCAAAACCCTCAAAGCCCAAAAAGCCCTGAACGAAAGCCTGAAACTCCGAAAAACCCTGAACCCCAAATCGCCATCCATAAACCCCAAGCCCACACTCCACGTCCAAGCCTCAAGACTGGTGTCTAGGCTTTGGGGAGCTCCCATTGTAATTCCCCTTCGGGGTACTTCACTTTGGACGCGTTTATAATATTATAAGCATAGTCAGAAGCAAGGTACCCGGAAAGCAACTGCAACTCGTGGAGTCTAGATAAATATAAGAACGTTCCAAAGAGAAGCCCGGGGAAACCCTAAGTCCTGAACCTCCAAAAACTTGCGTCACACCCGCAGGCCATAAGTGGAAATATCTCCCAGCATCTACAGGTGAGAAGTGCTGACGCAACCATGCGACACCCGTGAGTCCTGAACCCCAGCTAAACTCTCAACCCCCAGGCCCCTACCTAAACCCCCAAACCCCTGAACCTCTAAACCCAAAATCCTGAACCTCGCAAGAACCCCCCAAACCCTTAAAGCTCTAAACCCAATAGCCTGAACCCCAGAAGAACCCCTAAACCCCTAAAGCTCTAAACTAATAAACCCAAAATCCTAAACCCCAGAAGAACCCCCAAGCCCCCACTCTAAACCCTGCACCCTAACCCCGAAACCCTAAACCCCACTACTCAGGGTGCTGTTGCTCCGAAAGCACGCGGCCTGGCCAAACTCCTTCTCCCCACCGAGCAGCGCCCGGCGCCCGAGATCCTCTGCCTTGGGCGTCTTCGGGTTATGGTGGAGTTTGGGGTTTAGGTTTAGGGTGTAGGGCTTAGGGTTTGGGGTTTAGGGTTTAGGATCCCTAAGCCCCAAGCCCTAAGCCCCAAACCCTAGACCCTAAACCCAATTGGTGTAATGTTTGGGGCAAGTCCTCAGGTGTAGCTCTGTGCGCCTCGGGGCGCCTCTATCTTCACCAGCCCAAACCCCCAGGCAGCCTAAATCGGCTTAGGGTTAAGGGTTTAGGGTTTAGGGTTACGGGTTTAGGGTTTAGGGTTTAGGGTTTAGGGTTTAGGGCCCTAACCTCCCCAAACCCACAAAAAAACACAATGCAAACTGCCAAAGACCATCGCCCCCTCAAGACCGCGAAGCCTCCACCAGCTTCGCCTGGGCCTGCAGGACGGAGGCAAGACCTGGGCCCGTGCGTGGAAGAGCTTGTGAAGGTTCATAAGGGTTTCAAGGGTTTATAGGGGTTGAGAAGGGTTTGTAAGGGTTCATAAGGGGTTATTCACAAAAGTTTACAAGGGTTTAGTAAGGGTTTAGAAGGTTTTAACTGTAAGGTTGTAGAAGGGCTTAGTCCCATGATGTTTAAGGATGGTTCTCAGGGCTTGCAAGGGCTCATGAGAGCTTGGAGGGTTTGTTGATGTAGGTCTGTAAGGGTGCTTGTACGGGCTGAGTGCCCTTACCCTATAGGGCCCTAAACCCTCAACCCTGAACCCTAAACCCTAAACCCTAAGCCCTAAACCCTGAACCCACTAAACCCTAAAGGTTGAGGCTTTGTACGACTTAACTGTTGAGGGTTGAGGGCTGTAATCGGTTGAGCTTGCGTTCTTGGGATGCACCATGCTAAACCTTGATGGTTTCTGCATAATTATAAGGGCTTAATTGTCAGGGTTGAGAAGTGCTCCTAAGGTTTATTTTGAAGTTCTGATTTCCATGTCTACCGAGGGCTTTGGGTTTAAGGTGGTGCTCCTAGCATTGGCCTGAGAGTTTTGAAGTTCACAAGGCAAACTGGTTCAGGACGACCTCCTGCATTGGAGTGTCTTGGGGGGATGGGTCAGGAACTGCAGGTTAGCTAGTGATGTCTTGTTTAGGGTTTAGGGCTTAGGGCTTAGGATTTCGGGTTTAGGTTTTAGGGTTTAGGGGATTTAGGGTTTAGGATTTAGGGCTTGGAGTTTAAGCTTAAGGGTTTAGCATTTAGGAATTTAGCTCGACAAAACAGCCAGCATTCGGCTGCCATGTGCTTACCTGGCCACCAGCAGCCTCCAAGCCTCATAAAAAAGGGGCCTTAAGTACTAGAATAAGGTTTTTGGGGGGTTCTTCTAGGTAATGTGATAGGGGCCGTAAGGGAATGGTATTAGTTAGTTATTCCGACCCCTATATTCTCTGATCCTCATGCCTCCACTCAAAACTGAACCCCTGAACCTCCCAAATACAGGGGGCCCGTTTCATTCGAATGGGCGGCTAGATTTTGTGAGCATTTTTGCCGGGATAACATATGCACATAACAGGGATAAGAAGGGTCTTGTTAAAGCCCCTGTAACCCAAAACCCTAAAGCCCTAATTAAACCCTAAACCCTAAACCCTAAACCCTAAACCCTAAACCCTAAACCCTAAACCCTAAACCCTGTATTGTTAACGTTGGGCCCGACCCTGGTTTGCGACTGCGCGGCGGCTGCAACAGGCCAGCGTGAGGGGATGTGATTCGCAGAGCAGCTTTTCGCGCTCCTCCCAACGGATCTCTGCCGCTTCTTTCGAAGCTTAGAAGCCCTCAGCCTAGAATTTGCTGGTGAAAAAACTTGAACAGTCCGAATTTCACCCTCAACCGTAAACCCCAAACTTCAGCTTCTTTCGGGTATTGGGGGCGGATGTAAAGTCCGATTTGAGGATCTGGGGTTCAAGGTTTAGGGCCCGGACGCCTCAGACACTCCCACGCCCCTTCAGCAAGGCAGCAAGAAAGCACGAAATATCCCAAGGGCCTACCCTAAACCCTAAACCCTAAACCCTAAACCCTAAACCCTAAACCCTAAACCCTAAACCCTAAACCCTAAACCCTAAACCCTAAACCCTAATACCCTAAACCCTAAACCCTAAACCCTAAACCCTAAACCCTAAACCCTAAACCCTAAACCCTAAACCCTAAACCCTAAACCCTAAACCCTAAACCTAACCCCCCTACACCCTAAACCCTAAAGAAGGGGGCGGGGGTCCTTCAGGGCCCGCCGCTGCAGCTCCTCAGCCTCCTCCAGTTGACCCTGTTCCTGACCAGTTTGCAGTTCTCTGTTGGTTGGTGCAGTTTAGGGTTTAGGGTTTAGGGTTTAGGGTTTAGGGTTTAGGGTTTAGGGGTCTGCAGGCACAGCGAACGGGACGACGAGGACGACGAGGACGAGAACGACACCATCGCCACCGCTGCAACTTCACGCAAGATCACGTCGTGATACCGTGCTCGTTGCACGTACATTTTCTGAGGGCAGAGCCCAGACCTAAACCCTAAAATGCAAGCCCCCAACGCCCAACGCCTAAGCAACCCTCAAGCCCTCAAACCCTAAACCGCGCACCCTCAACCCTACCCCCTATAAACCCTTTTATGTAATCCCTAACAAGGACTGTTAGTATGAGGGGGAACATCTCACTTAAGCCCCAAATCTCAACCCTAAACCCTAAACCCTAAACCCTAAACCCTAAACCCCTCAAAGGGGGAACATCCCGCTTGCCTGGAGCAGCAAGCCCAGCTGCGTCAGCCGCTCCGTCGCTTCGGCGTCCGAGATGCCGAGACGCTCGTAGCCTCCCCGATTTTAGGGGCCAGACGCACTTCAGGCCAGGGTTCAGAATCCTTTTTATTTAGGGTTTAGGGTTTAGGGTTTAGGGTTTAGGGTTTAGGGTTTAGGGTTTAGGGTTTAGGGTTTACTTCAGCCCAGGGTTCATTGAGGACTTCAGTCCAGGGTTCAGGGTTTGGGGCTTACGGTGCTCTATCTGGGTATACAAAGGCTTGGCTCTCCCACATGCCGGTCCTTTCTGCCACCACGCACCCGGTTCCTGTCGCGGCCGTTCCCCGGCGGCCAGAACTGCCCGGCAGCATCAACGAATCCGTTGCGAACGTAGTATCCGCCGCTGCTGGAGCTGCATGCCACCGCTTGTTTTTCCCCGAGCTCTCGGGCAGGAGTGCCGCGTTTTGTACGCGCGGCTGTAGCAGAACTTGAGTTTCTCATGCACCCCAACCCTGAAACTAAACCCTAAACCCTAAACCCTAAACCCTAAACCCTAAACCCTAAACCCTGAAAGACCCAAGATTCCCCAACAAAAACCATGAAATCATCGTCAGACTCCGAGCACGATGATCCTTCAGCACATAAAATCGGTCGGACCCTGCAACCCCGACGCAGGCAAACCTCAAGCAAAGCTTAGGGTTTAGGGTTTAGGGTTTAGGGTTTAGGGTTTAGGGTTTAGGGTTTAGGGTTTAGGGTTTAGGGTTTAGGGTTTAGGGTTTAGGGTTTAGGGTTTAGGGTTTAGGGTTTAGGGGCTGACACCCAAATCCTAACCCATCCCCTTCAAGAACCCAGCAACCTGTGAACACCTCGCAGTCAAACTCCAACTTAAACCAAATCTCAAAGCTCGAAGCCAAAACATGGGGCAGTTTGAGGTTGAGGGTTGAGGGCTTAATGATTTTTACTATGGCCCCTCCTCTACATTATCGTATACTCCTGTACCCCGAAAGCCTTGTTCCCTACCTCTTTCTCATTTCCCCACCCTGCTCACCCCCCGCACTCTCTGTCTGCCTTCCCCCCACCCTACCACACCGACCCCTACCCCTCCCCGCCCCCCCCCCCCCCCCCCCCCCCCCCCCCCCCTAAACCCTAAACCCTAAACCCTAAACCCTAAACCCTAAACCTGGAAGTTGCGACCTTGCCTAGCCGCTGCCGTGGCCATGGGCCACCCCAAACCCTAAACCCTACGTCACTTTGGGCCACGGACCACCCCGAACCCGAAGCCTTAAACCCGAAACCCGACATCACTTCTGCAGACTTGGCCTTGCATGCACCTGCGGCTGAGCTGCTCCGCCTAGAGGGCACAATGGGGCTGACAAGGGAGCCCAAGCCCCCTAAGCCCGATAGAAGCCCTAAGCCCAAGTTAAAAGGGAAACCCAAAGGAAAAGCAAAAAAGGGAACCCAAAAAGGGAACCTAAACAAGGAAACACAAAAAAGGCAGCTAAAACCAGATCCAAGAGGGGAACCGAAAAGGAATAATCGTACGGAAGTTACCTGGTCCCTTAGTATGGGCACGCCCTTAATTGGGGAAACCTTCTAGACCCCTTTATAAACCCATAAAACACAAGGGCCCATACGACAGAACTCTTCAAAGAAGGTAGGAGACCACACTAAGGGACCATATAAATGCCTTAAGGCATAAGGGCACACGAACGGTCCTAGGTCTGTCCGTAACTTGAGTTTCGAGTCCTTTGGGGGCTGACGGTCTTGGCCACACAATGGCCTTGTGTGCCATTCAGACAAGGGTTTGGGCTCTAGGGTTTAGGGTTTGGGGTAAGTGTGGTGGCCAGAATTGAGAAGGCTCGCGGAACGAAGTGGTGGTGGACTTTCGGTGGTGGAGGAGGCGTTGTTAGTGCTGTCTTAAGTGGTAGTCCCATGTCAGGGCATCCTCAACATGAGGCAAACACACGTCTTCGGGAATCGAAACCTCAACTTGGCCCTAAACCCTAAAACCCTAAACCCTAAAACCCTAACCCCCGAAACCCCGAAACCCTAAACCCTAAAACCCTAAACCCTAAACCCCGAAACCCCGAAACCCTAAACCCTAAACCCCGAACCCGGACCTCGGGCAATCGACCCTGGAGGCGCAGGATCACGGCCAACTCCTCGGCAGTTCCTGGGTCGAAGCTTGGTATCATGGGGGTTTTGTTTTTGGACTTAGGGTGTAGGGTTTAGGGTTTAGGGTTTAGGGTTTAGGGGTGACTAGGGGTGGTGGGGCTCTAGGGTGGGGGGATACGGGTGGTGGGGGTCGTCCGGATCAGGTTTTGAGGGTTGAGGGCTTGGGCTTCGAACCTCTCAACCCGCATGCTCGACTCTCCCCCTCAAACGAGCTTTTCCTAAACCCTAAACGCTAAACCCTAAACCTAAACCCTAAACCCTAACCCCAAACCCCAAACCCAAAACCCCAAACCCTAAAACTTAAAACCCAAACCCCAAACCCTAAACCCCAAACCCTAAATCTCAAACCCTAAACCCTAAACCCTAAACCCTAAACCCCCAAACCCTAAACCCTAAAGACCCTAAACCTGAAATCCTGAAAGTCGGCCCTACCCGGAACAGGCCATTCCCTCTTCCCAGGTGCGAAGGGTCTCCAGACGCCCCTTGCCCAGGTCCTCTGAAGGTTTAGGGTTTAGGGTTTAGGGCTTAGGGTTTAGGGTGTAGGGTTTAGGGTTTAGGGTTTAGGGTGTAGGGTTTAGGGGTCAGGGTTTAGGGTTTAGGAGCTTTGGGGCCTTGAGGACTCTCGGGTGCTAGGGCGCTTTCGGAGGTTGGGTTGTAGGGGTTCGGAGATTGGGACTTCCGGTCTCGCGGGTGTAGGGGGCTTGAGGGCAATTTTAGGGACTTTAAGGCTGCCGCGTGGAGAAAGTAGCACATGAGTTGTCAATTTTCAGGTTTTAGGGTTTCCAGCCTCTAGCTTGGAATGTTCCCCTTATGCTAACAGTCCACAATAAGGTTATAACGGGGGGGTAGTATAATGCCCATTGAGGACTGTTGAGGGGGAATACCAGGGTGGATCCACCGAAGGCGTGGATTGCTGGGTTTGGCCCAGGCAAAAGCCGTTAGGCCCGGGTTCGGATGTCAGGGCCTGGGGGTTCCCACCCTAAACCCTCAACCCTAAACCCCAAACCCTAGACCTTAAACCCGAAACCCGAAACCCTAACACCCTTGCGTCCTTCTCCTTGCTTTCCAGCACTTTTCTGCACAGCTCCTGCTGGAGTACAGAAGACATGGATTGTTCTGGCAAAGCGCGGCCTGATTGCTAGGGTTTAGGGTTTAGGGTTTAGGGTTTAGGGTTTAGGGTTTAGTGTGTAGTGTTTAGGGTTTAGGGTTTAGGTTTTAGGGCTTGGGGTTTAGGTTTAGGGCTTGGCGCCTAAGCTTGGCTGACACAGCTCATAGGGACACCACACCATCGCCAGGTCAGGGGATTCTCGGTCGTAGAAGATGGGTGCACATGATCACGCAATCACTCAGATGAGCCAGCGCAACAGGGCCCCAAAGCAAAGCCGCTGCTACTTGAGACGCAACTTCTAAGCTGGAGCATGTCCGATCGCTGTACCCCGTGGCAACTGCTCAACTACCAGGTATACGCCATAGGTGCTCCTGTAAGTTCGATCCCTTCTGTCGGTTTCTAACCCTCCCAAACCCCTCCCAAACCCTGACCCCACACCACGACAACCTACCCTCATCATGCTGGATGCACTTCTGCTCACCATCCTCGGCATCGACGTACTTCGCCTTGGCTTTCCTCCGGTCGGTGAAGCTGTAGGTTAGGGGTTAGGCTTTTTGCTGCTTCTGGTTCTAGTTTCCAAACACTCTGCATAGGACCCCCGAAAGAGCTTACCTCCATGGGGTACCACTAGACATTCCCATTCTACTTTTAAAACTCGTCCTAAAGTCCTACGCGTCCATGTACCTGTATAATTTCGACTTGGGCCTCCAAGGGGTTCCTATATAGCTTTAGGCCCAGGTAGATACTATACATGTACATGGACCCTGAGCCCTAAACCCTAAACCCTAAACCCTCAACCCTACCAGATAGGTACCTGGACCCTTAGGGTTGGGGGTTACCCCTTTGGGATGTTGCTGGGGACCCAAATTTCATAGCGCTGATACTCAGAACGTCATCCACCAGGGCTATGTTTTCAGGCTTGTTTAGGGTTTATTGGGCTATTTTAGGGCGTAGGGCTATATATATACACACACACGCACCAAACTCTTGCTAAGACAGTTGAGGGTTCAAGGTGTAGGGTTCGGGGTCAAATGCCGCCGTGGGTCAGCAACGCCACGATCCGTACAGCGACGTCTCGCCAGGATGCCGGGTTTGGAGGCTCTTGAACTTTGTAGCCTGGAGTTTAGGGTTTAGGGTTTGGGTTTAGGGTTTAGGAGGGAACCACTTCTCGATGATAGTACCAGCAATAAGGAATGTTCACCTATCTACAATTCCTACGGGACTATAATCTAAAGTCCCAAGCAACCCAGGAATACTGCAGAAGCCATTTGCTGTTTAATCGGATTTAAAGGGCTGGAAACCCGACCCCCCCGGCCCTCGCCCCTAAACCTGGGGAGGTTCGGAACCCCTCCCCTCACAAAAAAAGTCAAAATAGAAATAGGAATACATATTTTGTTATTTTACATAAAGAAGGTGGACAATAACAACAGTAACAATAACAATGAAGGGCACAGTTTAGGGTTTAGGGTTTAGAGTTTAGGGTTTAGGGTTTAGGGTCACAACAATCGAACCGGAATGGCAATGACTTCGGCGGCTGCCTTCAAGGGCTTTCTTCAGCAGCGTCTCCGCTTCAGGTAGCTCCACCTGATGCTCGAGGGTCTAAGAGAGCTGCTAAAGAGGTTTTTTTTGAACCGGAATCGCTGGAAGAGGTTTAGGGTTTGGGGTTTAGGGTTTAGGGTTTGGGGCTTGGGGTTTGAGATTGTTTAGGTGGCTCAAGGCTGTTGCAAGCTGGGGGTTTCTAGGTGGTGAAGCTGATAAAGCGAGGGGGTTACAAGATATCAGGGGCCCAATAAGCACTTCGTGGAGCCGTTTCTATAGAAAGCAGGGTCTAAACTTCTGTGACCCCAAATCTACACTCAGCAAGATTTCTACGAAACCTTACATGCACCCACATGAAACCCTAGCATCCTCAAGCCTCTGGGGCTTAAGGCCTGTTTGCTTAGTCTTGGTGCTTTCACTTTGAGTTTGCTTGGTGGGCCAAGATGCCAAATCGGGAGGTTTTAGGGCTTAGGGTTTAGGGAGCTAGGGAGCCAGGGAGCGTGTTAGGGTTTAGGGTTTAGGGTTTAGGGTTTAGGGTTTAGGGTTTAGAGCCCTTTAAGGGCCTTCACTCAAGAGCTCTCAACCTACAAAAAATGCCTAAGCCATAGCAAGCCTGCACCCAGAACCCAAGAAGCATAGGTTTCCTTGGCATTCTATGAACTCCATACAAAGACGCAACCGACCAATGATGAAGAGCTCTTGAAACTTGCTCCGACCGTACGAGGCATACATAAGAGCTTAAGAAGCAAGAAGTATATATATATATACACATGATTATGAATTCGATAAGCATGCAAAAACAGTACTTGAAGACATATACGGCCTTGTCCTGCTGAGGCTTTGTCCGAAACGCTGCTCGGCATCTCAAGCCGAAACGCCCACACCCACACCTCCAAAAAACTCTCAACTCTCAGCTTCCAAACCCTTGCTTGAGGGTTTAGGGTTTAGGGTTTAGGGTTTAGGGTTCAGGGTTTAGGGTTTAGGGTTTAGGCTTTAGACTATAAGTTTTTGAAATATCTGCTTTCTTATTGACGTATTGTTGCTACTGTTGCTGCTGCTATTTTCTGCTCGACATAAATACTATCAAGCAAATAACAAAACTTGTTCTTTTGCAATGGATTCTACATATAGTAACAACCCTAAACCCTAAACCCTACATCCTTGCCACCCCCGCAGGCCTGGTCGACAAGCAGCACGCCCAAGCGCGTCAGCGTCGCCAGGGAGTCGGGGTGGGTAGGGCCCAGATGCACCTCACGTCCTGGGATTTGTAGAGCCAAGAGTAGCCCAGAAATAAAAAAAGGGTGCCCTTTTTGGCTTGAAGGGGCTAAAAAAGGGCCCCCTGAACCCGAAGAAAGGGAATAAGGGCCTACTCTGGGTCCTAGGTGGTTCAGGGATCCCGCAGGCCCCTCCATAACCTTCAACCCGACCTGGACCACCAAAGTGCAGTTCCTTTGTGATACCTAACACCTCAAACCCTTAATCCTAAGCCCTAAACCCTAACACTTTCCTCGACAATGACTCTTTGCATCTGGGTGGCCACTCAGCACCTGCTTCCAGAGTTCTCTTGCCTCGTCAATTCCTCGGAGGTCTGGAGCAGTTCAGGGTTTAGGGTTTAGGGCGAAGAGGTTCTGGCTGATGCAGGGTTTAGAGTTTACTATACTCCCCCTAGAACCTCAATAAAAAACAGTATGTTGAATATCCTCTTGGGTTGATATATAGCCAAAAAAAAAACTCCCAAGGGGGATATAGTTTAGGGTACAGGGACTTGCGGAAGTCAAGGTGTTAAATCCTTTGCCCTTCCCCCTGCAAGTGGAGGCAGCAGTCCGACCGTGAAGGGCCAGTTCTCAAAGCTGTGCTTCTGTCGGCTTTCAGCAAAAATGCGCGGAACAAAACCTAAACCCTAAACCCCAAACCCTGAACCCTGAACCCTAACCTTAAACCCTAAGCCTTTGTTTGTAAAAGTTGACCTGGTTTAGCACCCCCCCCCCCCTCCTCCCCCCACGCCCCCCACGCCCACACACACACTGACGTTCCAGGCAAGGATCTACCCTGCGTGCAGACAATCTCCGCCAGCTGCATTGTAGTTGTCCTCGGCTGGCGGCAGCTCGTGTTTTGCACGGTGTGACGGGGGCTGCAGAAGCTGACCATGGAAGACTCATTACCAGGGTTTAGGGTTTAGGGTTTAGGGTTTAGGGCTTCTGATATGATAGTCTTCCCTGGCTAGAGTCATACTCAGGGAGGGGCTGGAAAAGTTGTTCTTGTTTTTTTTTTTTTTTTTTGGGGGGGGGGGGTGTGGGTGGGTCCTGTATCACGGGAGTCCTGCGCTGACCTCTGAGGAAATATAAGGGCCATATTAGGAGTATGCGAACGGTAACCTTTACGGGTACCACCACAGGAGTGCGAGTCTTACTGTAGGGTTTAGGGTTTAGGGTTTAGGGTTTAGGGTTTAGGGTTTAGGGTTTAGGGTTTAGGGTTTAGGGTTTAGGGTTTAGGGTTTAGGGTTTAGGGTTTAGGGTTTAGGGTTTAGGGTTTAGGGGCGTTACACCCTTAACTGCTTCTGCTGCTTGGGCTTTGTAGGCCTTTTCAGGGTGGTTCGGCGCAGTAGGAGGCCTGCAGCACCTCTTTGACTAGGCTGCTGAGTTGCGGTGTAGCGTTTCGGGTGTAGGGGTTTAGGAGTTACCCTAAACCCCAAACCTTAAGGCCGGTGCAGGGTTTGTCGATTGCTTGGGGGCTCTTCCGTTGAGGGCTTAGGGTTTAGGGTTTCGGGTTTAGGGATTTGGGTTGAGGGTAACTCCCAAACCCTAAAGGCAAAGCACTTCTTTACGTTTGCTTGCCGGAGAACCACTTCAAAGGATGTAAGGATGTGCGACTTGGGGGGGGGGGGTTAGGTCATGTGAGAATACGGGCCCTTCTATTTTACAACCCCCCCCCCCATATGTAATTAGGGTTTAAACCGTGAAGCCTTTTATGGTTTGGGGCTTGGGCATCTTGATCATCTACACTTCACCAGCACCAGCGCTCTCCTAAACCCTAACCCTAAACCCTAAACCCTAAACCCTAAACCCTAAACCCTTGCAGTACAAGGGCATCACGGAGGGATGCATGCCGCCCATCTTCTCGGAAGCCTCTTGCGGGAGACTCGTGTAACACTTTAAACAGGGATCTCACGCTCCAGAGGGTCCGCTCTTATGGCGCTCCTGTGGTATGAAATCTCTCAAAACCCGGTAGGGTTTGGGGTTTAGGGGTTAGGGGTTTGAGTCTGAGGACCTGTGTCCCGTCATCCCACTGCAAGTCTCTTGGTACGGCTTTGGGGGTCTGCGGTTTGTAGGAGTCCGGGCTCAGTATCTAGGACACGTCATTATGTGCAAAGGCAAGAACACAAACTCAAGAACACCCTGAAACCCTACAATCCCTACACTCCCTAAACCCGAAACCCTAAACTCTTTACCCCCCCAAGCCCCCACCAAGACTGCCACCGAACTTGCCTCGGAACGCGCGCGCCGCAGGAGTTGCTCAGCTGTCGCCAGGTGCCCTTCGTCCTGCTCAGATGATTTAACAACTAGGTGAGTCGAATCAGGCATCGAAGCCACATTTCGCAATGCAATCTGTTGACTCAAGAAGGGGAATTATAACATATCTCAAGGGCCTAGCTAGCTAAACCCCCGATGTCTGACAGGGTTCAGGTATCGTCCTCTTGTAGACTGTCTTACCCACAACCTTGCTGGGTGTGAATATTGAATACCCTAAACCCTAAACCCTAAACCCTAAACGCTAAACCACCCTAAACTGCAAAAGCTGGAGGCTCTGAGCCCGAAATTCTATACGGAATGAGCTGCGGCGGAGCTTTGTAGCTGTGGCTTTGGGTTTTGGGTTTTGGGTTTAGGGTTTAGGGTTTAGGGTTTAGGGGTTAGGGGTTAGGGCACGAGACCAAGCAAAACGCCAGCGCTGGGAGGATAACGTATTTAGGGTTTAGGGCGTAGGGGTTAGGGGTCTAGGGTTTAGAGGTTTAGGGTTTCGGGTTTAGAGGGTTTAGGGCTTAGGGCTTAGGGGGTTAGGGTTTAGGGTTTAGAGGGTTTAGCATCTAGGGTTTAGGGCGACCATCTTCAAGAAAGGCGATGACCAGTCTCTGGTGGGTAGGGCTTCTTGGGGTTTCCACTTCGTTGGTTTTAAATTTGTTTGGCAGAACCACCAAAAACTACAAGCTCGCAATCCCTACATTACCCTTAAAAGGAAGATTTTTCGGGGGGGGGGGGGGGGGAGTTCTGAAGCAAATAAGTAGTTTTCTTGGCCCCCTGCGCTCTGGAGACATGTCCGAAAACCATGTCAGTCAGCCCTTGCCCTTACCTTCAAAGACTGAAAGGAATAGTTCATACCTTGGTAGCCCAGTAACCATCTAACAAAGTGGGCACCCTTTTTTTAGTTGGTTACTTTCTACGGGAACCCAGCAAAAAAAAAAAGGTTAAAGGGTACCACTGGGCTACCAAGATACCTGCTTTGCGGTCTACTTCGTTGTCCAGTAGCCTAGAAAACTGAAGGTGAACCGTGCGACTTCTCTACTCTGCTACTACGTCTACAAGCAATACTTACTTTGAGTCACTTTAGTTAAACAGCCTCTGGTGCACTACTCCTATAAGCCAACAACCCTACCTCCCTAAACCCTCAGGAGGCCTTTTGGAGCCAATGGTTCTCTTAATCGTTCAAGGTATAGGGCCTATTACAATGGGAATTTTCTGGCGTTTAGTGTTTAGGAATTATATTATGGCAGTCTTGTTGAATTGCAGGCTCCCGTATGCAGGGCTTCCCGCGGACAGCAGAGCTCCATGTTTTGCGAGTCGCGCGACTCAGCTCGGGGCCGTCGAAGCCACGGCTCCGGACTCCCCAGGCAGCTCGGGCGCTGGCTCGGCAGCCTTCGGCTCCTTCGCGCCGGTCTCCGAAGGCCTTGCAAAGGGGCGTTTGAGTGGAACCTACATGCAAAACCTATGAAATCTAAAGCCTGCAAGCTCCCTTAGTCCCTACTCCCTTCTCCAAGTCTGCAGGCCCCCAAACCCCCATAAAAACACAAAACAAAACATGGTAGCACGCGCGCTGGAGTGCCCTGCGTTTTGTTGGCATGCGTTGGGTGTGGTTAAGTTGGAAAGTGTAAAAAACCGAGGTTTTTGACTCATTCCGGTTTTCGGAACCAGGAAGACACGCCACTGATCCCTCGAAGGGCGGGCGCTTTTTCTTGAAAATGAGTGTTTTGCCTAGGCGGGAGCCTTGTTTTGAAAGGCAGGAAAACCGAAAAGTTGTGTATACCATGTTTTAGGTGTTTTGAGCTTATTTCATGTCTTTGTGTAAGAGAGGATTTGGGAATGTTTGGGCTTGGACTGCTTTGGGGATGCTTGGGCTTGAAGGTTTTGGTCAAAAAGGCTTTGGGAAGGTTTGGGCTTGGACTGCTTTGGTGGGCTTGAAGGTTCAGGCAAGAAAGGATTTTGGGATGCTTGGGGCCGGCTTTTGTTTCGGGGGGGGGAGATGCCTGCAGCAAGTGCTATGTATATTCGCAACATGGATATTCCCAACATCCAACATGGATATTCCCAACATGGATATTCCCAACATGGATATTCCCAACATGGATATTCCCAACATGTATATTCCCAACATGGATATTCCCAACATGGATATTCCCAACATGGACATTCAACCCCAGGAAACGCAGGGCACACGAGGGTGCGTCCTACCAAAAACATGACCTTTTCTCAACCCTGAACCCTGAACCTCCTAATTACTTCTCCCCGCCCCTCATCTCCGCTCAAGCACCGGCTCGGCATAGGCCGCTCGGCAATCAGGGCCATCTCCTCGCGAAACGGCTTCAGGTTGCCAGTGCCCACCGGGTCGATGATGGCAAACACCACCTCCACCAAGAATGATTTCTGGGATTTGGGGTGGCTTAGGGGCTGGTGGATTTAGTGTCGGGCATATTGAAAGCCGCAACTGCAACTCTTTCTTGGTGACCTGAGCTTCTAACGATACATATCCAAAACAAACAAATATACATAACGTATATATGTATATAACATAATACATATGTATACACACATGCATATGTGTGTATGTACATACATAAATAAATAAATAAATAAATAAATATAAATATATATATATATATATATATACATGTATACATACATACATATATATATATATACATATATTTAGATATGTTTATACATATTTATGTACATATATATAGCAAACCATGAGGAAGGTACCCCAAAACAGAAGCTACAATGGGAGGTCTAGGTTGAGCCCCTTTGGAACCAGCCACCACGGAGCCCAAGCACCTTGAGGCAGCCCTTTCCCCTTAAACCTCCGAACCGCTTTAGGGTTTAGGGTTTAGGGTTTAGGGTTTAGGGTTTAGGGTTTAGGTTTAGGGTTTAGGGTTTAGGGTTTATGGCTGCGTCTGAAATTCTTGCCCGTGCGCGAAGCTCATGGAGCTCCACCACGGCCAACAAAGCCCACGAAAGCCCTAACAACATCCCACAAGGAAGAGAGCTCAAACCCTAAACCCTAACCCCTAAACCCTACGCCTAAACCCAAAACCCCAAACCCTAAACCCTAAACCCTATAAACCCCAAACCCCAAACCCCAAGCCCTAAACCCCACCTTCTCAAAGGCCCCTCGGAACTCCTGGGACGACAGCAGCTCCCGGAAAATAGCGGCAGTCGGCCGCGCAGGGTTCCCGAAGGCCCCACATCCGAAGGCGCCCAGGACCAGGTTGGCGTGGCCCGACCTAAGGTGGCTTTGTAGGGGTTAAGGGGGTTTCGGGTTTAGGGTTTAGGGTTTAGGGCGTCTCTAGGGGTGAGGGTTGAGGGGTTTAGAGCGTTGAGGGGTTTAGTGCATTTAGGCTTCCGGATGTTCCAAGCGCAACTTACAGGCTGGCGTCACACGGCCCCGGGTTCGCGGGAACCTTGAAACTGCGGGCAAAGGCTGTAGGGTTGTTTAGGGGTTAGGGTTTAGGGTTTAGGGTTTAGGGTTTAGGGTTTAGGGCCGTACCTTGTTACAACCTCACACTTGACCGCCTGAATCCCAGGCACTGCTGGGCGGCAAAGAGCACCGAGCGGATGCGCAGCGTCACATCCACCGCCCAGGGCGACCCTGCCCAGCCTCCCTTGGGACGCCGGTCGGCGGCGCCGCAGGGCATGGCGGCGGACCTTGGCTTTGGGTTTATCTTGGGGGTTTGGAGGGATTTTCGGGGTTCTTAGGGGGGTTTAGGGTTTATAAGGGTTTAGGGGTTACATACGGGTGATGTAAGGGGTTTTGAAGGTTTGAGGTTGTAGAGGTCTAGTCGTGCTGTTCTACATCAGGGACCCTCCTTTCCAAGGGCTAGTAAACGTTTTACACATGAAAACAGGGGACCCTAGCTCTAACAAGCTAATCTCTCTAAGGTCTTTCGACGAAAAAAAACCGCCACAAGAGAGTTGCTTGAGAGCCTCTTGGGGACAGCACTGTGAGAGATCCCAGACTGGCACAGGGCGCGTAGGTGCCTTGGGCTTCATGAGGGCTTGAGAGGTTTTAGGGGATTTCGAATTTTATAATTGGGCGGGGGTGCGAAAGGTTGAGAGTCTAGGGTCTAGGGTCCTAGGAGGGTTGAGACTTTCGGTCTGTAGGGTTGAAGGAGCTTTGTCTTGGGTCTTTGAGGGCTTGGGTTTATGTCCATGCGGTACCTTCACCAGCCAAGTCTGAAGAGCTTGCTGCAACTCAAGAAACCTATACTCCCTGCCCCCACCTGAACACCATCTCACCCACCCCCCACCTAACCCCCTCACCCCCCACCCCCCCACCTAAAAGCATGGCCAATCTGAAATCCTAGATTCCACATCCCGCGAAATCAAGAACCTCCGCCAAATCCCTCACCCGCATCCCTTATGCTCTAACCCCGCAGCCCCAAAGCCGAACCCTAAACCTAAACCCTCCACCCTAAACATCACCAGGGCGAGGTGCCCGGCTGCCTCACCGCCAGCAAGTCTCGGGTGATCAGAGCGGTACCCGGGACAATCCTCAGGTTTTCAGAGTACCCTGATGAGGGCATTGTTGGGCTATAGAATTATAGGTACTTGGGTGGTTGATGCTGGTGTGGGGGCTTGGGGTTTGAGATTTGGGGCTTGGGTTTGGGATTGAGGCTAAAGGTTGGGGGTTAAACAAAATTGCAAAACACATTTGCGTAGAGTGAGAAGCAGAGACACTGGGGTGTTTAATTAGGGCTTTTGGAAATCTTCAGCTGAACAGCCCGAAAGTCTCAACACTACCACACCCCCCCCCCCCCCCCTAAGCTTGCAGACCTACTCATTGCGAGGCCCCATAGACTTTCTACTGCTAAGCCTCATGACTAAGCCTAAGTTGTACAACAAGCCCACAGGCCGAAGCCCAAGGATCGGGTAAGGCGCAGCTTTTAACGCGGGGTAGAGCTGCGGCAGCAAACGGCAAAGGTCTTCCTCCTGCCAAGTATCTCAGCAGCCCATCCCACAACCCCCCTAAACCCTAAACCCTAAACCCCAAAAACCTGCACCTAAACCCTGGACTCTGTGCCCTCGCAGCTCTGATCATCAAACCCCGCCTTTTGGGACGACCTCCCAAGCCCGGGACCTCTACGGGGGTCTAAACCTTGGACCCTATAGGGTTTAGGGTTTAGGGTTTAGGGTCTCCAAGTCCGAAACTTCAAAACTGGAGAAAACCCCACTAGGATCCTGAAGCAGGCACTTTTGGTGGTATAGGTAGTATAGGGCAGAGGATGTCAGAATGTTGATTCCAGTATTGACCGAGGACGCCTGCGCCAACCCGCCGCTCCGGTACCGGCCGCCCGGAATGTCGGCATTGGCGAAGTTCAGGGCACAAGCATCTCCTTAACAACCCTAAACCCTAAACCCCAAACCCTAAACCCTAAACCCCAAACCCTAAACCCTGCAGTAAACCCCAAACCCTAAATCCTCCGGGGACGGGGTGATCAGGGCTTCAGGTTTCCAGCAGGGAGGGCCTGCGAGTGAGCTGTAGATTCGGAGCCCAAGCTTGCGAAAACCTTAAACTTAATCCCTGTTCCCCTAGGAAGAAAAAAGGATCCTTTTTGTTCATATATAAGAAAGCCCCTAACCCAAAAAGCAAAAAGGATCCCTAACACTGATCTAGTAAACCCTAAACCCTACACCCGAAACTCACCGAAGAACAAAGCCTCAACTGGCCGATAGGGCTCGCGGGAAGCCCAGTGGCTTTCAAATATTTTCGGCTTTCTCGGGTTCCGGGTTTAGGGTAAGGGTTTATAGGGTTTAGGGTGCAGGGTTAAGGGCTTATAGGGCTTAGGCTTCTGAATTTAGGATTCGGGGTTTGGGGAAGCAGGGCTCGGAATTTTAGGGTTTTGGTGGCTTAAGGCTCAAGGGCCTCCAGTCTCGGACGCAATGGACATCTTCAACTGTAAGGCTGAACGAACTCCGACGTAGGATTTTGCGATTTTGGGGACCGGACGACCACACTATGCATTTTTGCCTAAGGCTATAGCCCACACTCAACAGTGGGGTCGAATACCCGAAGTGCCCCACCCAAAGAGTTCATCTGCTTCAGGTCTTGCACCAGGCTCTCCAGGCACCTCTACAGCTTGGGGTGTTCCCCCTGTTAGTATCACCTATGATAATCCAAATGAAGGAGTGTTAGTACCTTATACTACCCGTCCTGAATAGGGATTGTAGTACCCCTATTAAAAAAAGTATCCCCATATTTCCCGGATCAGGAAGAGCATTTTGTACTTTTTGAGTGTTATTCCTTTTTTTGTTTCCTTTGTGTTTTGGGGGAGGGGGGTTCTTAAGAAAGTAATGGAAACAAAAAGGTTTACGGGTGTTTGGAAGACGCGTCTCCAAGCACCAGGGCTGCCGTAAGCGTGTCCACGTTGGCGCAGCAGACCTCTGGCCGTCAGGGCTCCGCACTAGGGATCAATCACTAGGGTGTATGTAGGTTGTCGGGTTTGGGGTTTAGGGTTCAGGGCTTCTTGCTTTCATGGTCCTAACAAAGGTGCGTATGGGGGCTTTAGGTTTTTTGTGGTTCATGAAGCTTTTGGAGCCCTGGAGCTGCCAACACCGTAAACCCCAAAAGGGCCCTAACTACGACCAACACCTCCAGCGACCACGGCGAGAGAGAGAGAGGGAGAGTGAGAGAAACAACGAAGGAAGGAAAGAAAGAAAGAAATAGAGAAAGTGAGAAGAACAAACCGAGAGGGAAAGAGAGAGACAGAGAGAGAGAGAGAGAGAGCCAGACAGTGGAGGAGAAGGAGGCAGAGAAAGATAAAGAGAAAGAAGGCAAGAGAGTGAGAGAGAGAGAGAGAGAGCGACCTCCCAACTGATCTGTCTATGTGCAATGTACAGCAGAAGATGCATGCAAAGCAGACAACTCAAGCACATCAGGAGACAGAGACAGAGACAGAGAGAGAGAGAGAGAGAGAGAGAGAGAGAGCGAGAGCGAGAGGGAGAGAGAGCGAGAGCGAGAGCGAGAGCGAGAGCGAGAGAGCGAGGGAGCGAGAGAGAGAGAGAGAGAGAGACAGATAGGGGGAGGGAGAGCGCGAGCAAGATTCAAAGGCAATAACAAATAAAGAGTGGGCGGACAACATGAGAACCAACTTCCGTACACATGTGCGAGCACACATGCACACTCCCCGCGGACAGGAACAAAGACAGTGCGTGCATGTAGAGTTCAACAGATACAGAAACATACATATACGCATATATGTATATCCTAGATCCCAAACCCGATCCCAAACCCGAATCGATGTCCTAATGCACCCTACTCCGCTCTAAGCACAATCACGCGCAAAGAACCGAAGCTGCCCCTGAGTCCACCAAAGCCCCAAACGCCTTCAACCTCCGAAGGGTTCAGGGTTTTCGGTTCAGGGTTTAGAGAAAACCCTAAACCCCAAACCCCAAACCCCAAACCCTAAACCCTAAACCCTAAACCTTAAACCTCCAAACTCCCAACCTCCAAAGCCCTAAGGGCCCCCCTTTGCAAGTTCGTTCTCGAAGCCTCCGTCTTCTCGAATCGCATGGTCCCCCCGGGCTCGGGCGACTCCGGGCAGCGAACCTCCTCGGGTTTAGGGTTTAGGGTTTAGGGTTTAGGGTTTAGGGTTTAGGGTTTGGGGGCTGCGGTCATGGCCTTTGAAGGCAACTTGAGGATGTTGCCGAAGGAGCACTAGGACTAAGACCCATAGAGCTGGGTCTAGGGAGGGTTTAGGGTTTAGGGTTTAGGGTTTAGGGTTTAGGGTTTAGGGTTTAGGGTTTAGGGTTTAGGGAAATCCGAGCCTCAGCGGCCACCGCTGCCACAGCCTGCCAAGGATCGCCGAAGCCTCCACGCTCAAGGATCGTGTCGTTGGCTTCCGCGATGCCCTCAACGTAGGGATGGGGTTTAGGGTTTAGGGTTTAGGGTTTAGGGTTTAGGGTTTAGGGTTTAGGGTTTAAGGTTTAGGGTTTAGGGTTTAGGGTTTAGGGTTTGGGGTTTAGGGTTTAGGGTTTAGGGTTTAGAGTTTAGGGTCCAGGGCTGAGGACCTGGCCAGCTCCTACTTCTGGGTTTAGGGTTTAGGGTGTAGGCTGTAGGGTGTAGGGCTCAGGCGCAAGAGGGTGCAAGGGTTGGTAGTGATGAAGGTCCCTACATACATAAGTACCATTTTACCATTTATAAGAGGCTTCCGAACTTAGGTCTCCCGAAAGGGAGCTCCCCTATGCCTTGCGAAGTTGGAGCTGTTGGGGGTCTGGGGGCCTCTCAACTCTTTCACTTGGTAGCCCAACAACCATATCATAATAAGGGCGCCCTTTTTGCGGGGGTTGGTTACTTTAGAAGGGAACCTTGAACCAAAAAAAGGGGAAAAGGGTACCACTGGGCTACTAAGCAAAGCCTGAAAGCCCTGAGCTAATTGGAGTTCAAAGGAGGCAGGAAGCTGGGGGCTTCTGCCCATATACCTGTTGAGGGGATGGCTGCCTGAATGTCTCCCCAAGACAAATGACCCAGCACTTACCCAAAACCCTAAACCCCAAAACTCCTAAACCCCAAAACCCCAAAACCCAAAACCCAAAACCCCAAAACCCCAAAAACCCAAAACCCAAAACCCTAAACCCCCCAAACCTCCCTCCTTTGTTTCACGGCGTTCGGCTGCAAAGGGCCTTGACCGAGGCCCATTTCTCGCGGTAGCGGTGGGCTTCCAGCCGCTTGCAGAGCTCGGCGGAGAGGTGGAAGTAGTGCCCGCTCATGGCTTGGGGGAAGTTTAGGGTTTAGGGTTTAGGGTTTAGGGTTTAGGGTTTGGGGCTTAGGGCTTGGGGCTTAAGGTTGAGGGTGGAAGTAATGCCCGCTCATGGCTTAGGGGCGGGCTTAGGGCTTAGGGCTTAGGGCTTAGGGCTTAGGGCTTAGGGCTTAGGGCTTAGGGCTTAGGGCTTAGGGCTTAGGGCTTAGGGCTTAGGGCTGAGGGCTGAGGGCTGAGGGCTGAGGGCTGAGGGCTGAAGGTTTAGGGTGGAAGTAATGCCCGCTGATTGCTTGGGCTTAGGGCTGCTTAGGGTTTTCTTGAGGTTCCGGCTTGTTGCTTTTTAGGGGACACGAGGGGGGGACGGGCGAGGGAGTCGTTTAGGAGGGCTGTTTTGGCTGTTACTAGTAAACTGGTAGGAGCTGGGGTTTGGGAAGGTCTTACACCCGACTCGATGGGTCGATGAGTCTACGGAAGTGAGTTGAGGGGTCTCTAGGCTCTGTGTGGTGCTTCCTGCACACCCTAACCTCCAAACCCCTAAGCCAACCCATACCGATACCCTAAACCCTAAACCCTAAACCCTAAACCCCCCAAACCCCAAACCCTGTAGCAGAAACGTCCTTTCGCTCTTGAGCCTGCCTGTGCACGGAAAGTCCGGTCGGAAGCTTCATGGGTTTTAGGGATATACCAGCGTGTCCCGTCTCTATCTCTTGTGGCATTCGCGCTTTCCGGGTTTAGGGTTCAGGGTTTAGGGTTAGGGCTTAGGGTTCATTTAGGGTTCAGGGTTCAGGTTTTAGGGTTTAGGGTCGAGGATGAACCAGAGGGTCCAGCCCCTTTAACTTGAAAGCTCAAAGCGGCATCCACTTGCTTGGCCCCCAGGAGTGACTTAGGACAAACAGGAACCCTAAACCCTAAACCCTAAACCCTAAACCCTAAACCCTAAACCCTAAACCCTAAACCCTATTTTTGTTTGAAGGGGGTCGAGGGTTTCGGGTTAGGGTTGTAGGTTTGAGGGTTTTAGGGGAAGGGAATCCAACCCCGAATTAAAAAATGCAACTAGAGACCACTCTGAGACCCTGGGGTTTAGGGTTTAGGGTTTAGGGTTTAGGGTTTAGGGTTTAGGGTTTAGGGTTTAGGGTTTAGGGTTTAGGGTTTAGGGTTAAGGGTTTAGGGTTTAGGGTTTAGGGTTTAGGGCTACTCGCCCAGTGCTGCAGGCGTCCTGCAAGACTTTCGCCAGTGAGCTGGTGCAGCCAAAAGCCTCTTCCAGCTTGTTCTGCTCGCGCCTTGCTGAAGGCTATAGGGCTTAGGGTTCCCAAACCCTATTAGGGTTCCCAAGCCCCTAAACACTCAACCCTAAAAACCTCCAGGATAGATATGAGGATGGGCGCTCTGTGAGCACTTCAACACCTCTACGTGTCAACTCTGCATTCGCCTGTTGCAAAGGGTCGAACCCGGGGCCTATATATGGCAAATTCGGGTCCTTCTTTTTCCTACCTTTAAAAATTCGGGCCCGCAGTATAAGCGTGATCCAAAAAGGGGACCCTCATTTAGAGAACCCACCATATAGCCCCTTGTATTTTCAGCCCTGCAAGCAATATGGGTAGTTCTGCAGGAGCCCCACGAGCCCCAAAACCCCACCTTTTTGAGTACAGACTTTGAAAAAGGAAAAAAAACAAACAAATCCGATGAACGCGCTGGCCTCGAGTTCCCAAGTATTTGAGGGTTTTGGGTTTTGGGTTGAGGGTCCAAAACTTGTATTCAAACTGCCCCCGGAATGTCCATTCGAATCATGAGGCCACTAGATGTGCAGCTCTGGAAATTGTGGTTCCTATTCGGGTACCTCCATGAACAACTATAAGAATAATTCCTAAAAACTATCATGACAACTGCCTGGGCCTAGATGGCCAGCAGTTGCATTCTACGCTGCGCCCAGGCGCAGCATCGTCGCCAGTTTCCAGGCGGAGGCGAGGCTGTGCCTGAGCAGTCTGGTTTAGGGTTTAGGTTTTAGGGTTTTTATAGGGTTTAGGGTTTAGGGTTTAGGGTCTGGCGCAGGGCAGAACCTGCAGCAATGCTCTTCACATGTCGCTGTGTGGAATCGACTAGCACAGCACAGAGGCACCCTTTGGCTGGTTTAGTTGAGAAACCCTAAACCCTAAACCCTAAACCCTAAACCCTAAACCCTAAACCCTATCACACTTCAAATCTCTAGAGCCAAACTATCCGAAGCTCGCGCTGTCCGGCGCTGAACCTCCGGCCAAGGTGCGGATGCGTGGCTCCCAGATGCTTCTGCCGATCCTTTGGGCACGACATGAGCTGTTATAGGGTTTAGGGTTTAGGGTTTAGGGTGTAGGGTTTAGGGTTGAAGGCGAAAAGCCCTAAACCCTACACCAAGTCCGGAAGAAAAAGAAAAGAAAAAAGACGCGCCTGCGCCGCGCGGCGCTGCATCATCTCAGCCTCGCCAGTTCTGCCCTGATCCTGGGCTGTGGGGCTGCAGGATTGAGGGGGGTGGGAAGGGGAGCAACTGTGGGATGTTTAGGGTTTAGGATTTAGGGTTTAGGGATTGGGGTTTAGGGTTTAGGGTTTAGGATTTAGGGTTTAGGGTTTGGGGTTTAGGGTTAGGGAGAGTAATTTGGGATGAAGGGCTGAGGGCTCTTGATAGCAGGCCTGGACTTCAAGAGTGGCTACCGATTCCCTCAACGCTCAAAACTCATGCCCATTCTTCCCTGTATAGCCCCCAACCCCCATGCCCCCTAAACCCTAAACCCTAAACCCTAAACCCTAAACCCTAAACCCTAAACCCTAAACCCTAAACCCTAAACCCTAAACCCTGAACCTCAAACCTTAAACCCTAAACCCTGTAATTTCTAAAAAACCTCACAACCCGCAAGCGCTAAAGCCCTAAACCCCTAACCTCCGCCCTTCCCTCGCCCGCCTTCAACAGTGCCGCCAGCTCTTGCACAGTACTCAGCGTGTCGATGTGCACGGGTCCGAGCTGCTTTTCCCGACCTAGTGTCCGGCTCAGGACTTTGGGAGGGGGGGGGGAGGTTTAGAGGGTTTCGGGGCTCAGGGGGGTTTGGTTCAGGGCTTAAAGTGTAGGGCGTTTGGAGGGTTGAGGGTTTTAAATTCCACGTGACAAGGTACAGTAGGACACCTCCATCCACCTCCAGACAAGCCTGCTACGCAGCACCTGCCAAATCCACCAACACTCTAGCCCGCCATGCCAGACGAAACGACACCCTGAACCCGAAAGCCCAAATTGTTCTGAGGGCCTGGAAATGCTGGATCTGAGATTTGCGTCGGTTTGGCGGGGGGGGGGGGGGGGCTGAACAAGAAAGTCTCGTTCGCCCGAACGCAGAAGGGCTGCACAATATCGTGAAGCCATCGCTCCAAGAAGCACTTCTGAAGACCACTTCCCAAGCCAACTTCCCCAATGCACCCATGGGTGCTAAAGGCCCTGAACCCTAAACCCTAAACCCTTAACCCTAAACCCTTAACCCTAAACCCTTAACCCTAAACCCTTAACCCCCACACCTGAAAACCTCGAGTGGCTCAAGTGCATACCAGAGCAAGTGGAGGCGCTGGGCCCCTAGCCACTTGTGTATTGAAAGTTACTTCGGGTTCTAGGGTGAAGAAGGGGGGATGAGGTCTTCGTGTCCTGAACCCGCAGCCCTAAACCCTAGCCCTAAACCCTAAACCCCTAAACCGCTTGGGCCCCCCCCCCCCCCCTAAAACCCCGTACACAAACCTCTCCACCGCTCTTGCGGGCCAAAGCGTCCGCGAAGGGCTCTCTTCAAGAACTTCTCGGACTCCGCCAGCCGCCCCAGAGCATGGAGGAGACAGCCCAGGTAGTGCACCTGGGAGTCAAGGGACTAAAGGAGGGATCTCTATAAGGGACCTTAGGGTTTAGGGTTTAGGGTTTAGGGTTTAGGGTTTAGGGTTTAGGGCCTGGGAGGCTGTCCGGAGTAAGGTTGACAGGTTTATCTCCTGAGCCTTCTAGTTTGAAACACAAAAAAACACCGGCCTAAACCCTAAACCCTAAACCCTCAACCCTCAACCCTAGACCCTAAACCCTAAACCCCAAACCCTAAACCCTGAACCCTAAGCAGCTGCCGGACGGAGTATTGACAAAAGGAGTGCCCATCAGTCTGGCAACGGACATCAGCGTCGAGGCATGAGAGTAGTCGAGCTGCTCCTTGACGAGTTTGGGATGAATGTTTGAGGGCTCTTAGACCCTAAACGCTATACCCTAAACCCTAAATCTTAAACCCTAAATCCTAAACCCTAAACCCTGCATGTCAGCAACATACTTTCAAACCCATAGTTAGACATCCTAAATACGTACGGGGCCTTTTTCCCCACTGTCAAACGAAATTTGGGACGTCCTTCTCTTCCAGCAGGCGAGGGGGTAAAGGGCTTATAGGACTTCTGGCTTATGAGCTTTCCATAGGGATATAGGAGTCATAGGGCCCAGTGGTAGTTCTTGCTTGTTCTTGGGTGCCTCACCTTGGGTGCAATGGATAAAGCCCAGCAACCACAACCCCAAACCCTAAACCCTAAACCCTAAACCCTGAACCCTAAACCCTAAACCCTAAACCCTAAACCCTAAACCAAAAAAGTGTAGTAGCAGGGTGCCGCAGGAATTCCCGATTCTAGGGTTCAGGACTTCGGGACAAGGGTCGCGTTTAGGGGTCTGGGGTGTGGGTTCAGGGTTTCGGGTTGCGAGTTTCGGGTTTCGGGTGGGGTGTAATAGGGTTTACGGTTTAGGGGTTAGGGGTTCAGGCTTAGGTCTAGGGATCGCGCAACCTTAAACCCTAACCCCTTTTAGGGCCGGAGAACTCTGGCGACTTTTGAGGGAGACATAAAGAGAACAAATTAGGAAACACATGAAATAACAAATACATCCATCATGTGCAAAACTCTCAAACTCACGCGAAGATCTTTAAAAACACACACCACGCACACACTCTCTTCTCCCACCCACCCCCCCCCCCCCCCCCCCCCAAAAGAAAGGATTACAAAGCAAACTGTAGAAGCTGTCACTACTGTGAGAGGGCGTTGCGGGGCTCTTTCCCTAAGGGTCCATGTACCTAAATATGGAATACTTGGGCCTTAACGTACTTCCTATATCAGGACTTTTGGGTCTAAGTATATAATAATAAGGTACATGGACCCTTAGGGTTTAGTCTTCCCCAAAATCAACAGGAGCTGCGCTCCTCGATGCCCTGTAGGGCACGGCGCTGCAACTTTTCGGCCTGGCTATTGGGGGAGGACACTTGCCGTTTTTCGGGCTGCTTTACCCTAGGGCTCCAAGTATACAAATAATACCTACATTGGGGTCTAAAGTCTGTAAATAATACCTACTTTGGGCCATTTGGAGCCTTAGGGTTAGGGTTTGGGGATTAGGGTCTTAGTGTTCAGGGTGTATAGCGCCGTAGAACTCAGTAACCCTAAACTCTAATCCGAGGATCTGACTAGTAGAACCTCTGAAAACTACTTTTTGGCCCAAACCTCCGGGAAGACTACTTTCCATTGCGGGAGCCAAAACCCCAAAAATGTACAAGACCACAAACCAGCAAGGAAGAATCCCCAACACGGACCCGCAGGCAAACTCTTGCCCCTTTTCCATCCCAGATTTGATAAGAATCCCAAGCGCCCTGAACCTGTTAAACCCCAAACCAAAAATGTCACCCGATCCTCACACGTCGGAGGCCGACCGCCGGTGCTCCTCGCGTGTTTTCGTAGGGGCTTTGCCGCTGGCCGCAAACACTCGATCTTACGCCAGCACCCTAAACCCTAAACCCTAAACCCTAAACCCTAAACCCTAAACCCTAAACCCTAAACCCTAAACCCTAAACCCTAAACCCTGCGCACGGCCGCGATGCGCACCAGGAGCTCCTGTTCCCTGCGGCGCGCCCGCTCCGCCTGCTCCGGGCGCCATCGCCGCTCGGCACGCGCGGCTTTGGGAGCCTTGAAGCCCCTGAAGAGGCCTGTCTGCTCACAGCCGCCGCCTAAACCCTAAACCCTAAACCCTAAACCCTAAACCCTAAACCCTAAACCCTAAACCCTGAACCCTAAACCCTAAACCCTGGACCTGGTATAGGTCGGCAGGGAGCACGAGCAATTCGGCGCAGAGTGATGCCAGGCAGCATTGTGGAGGAAGGGCTGGCACGAAGTGCTGCTACTGCCGAATGGCAGAGGCAGACCTAAGGGGGGCTACTTAGGTATATAGGGACTATGAGAAGGCGCATATGTATACATGTATATATATATATAAATATATATATATATATATATATATACGTACATTTATATACAAATATAGATTTTATATCTATATATAGGGGGGGGGGGGTATGTAGGGCCAATGTAGGGGAAGAAGATTGAGGGTCCCTGAAACCTTGAATCCTAAGCCCTAAGCCCTAAGCCCTAAGCCCTAAGCCCTAAGCCCTGAGCCCTGAGCCCTGAGCCCTGAGCCCTAAGCCCTATAAACCCTTTAGGTCCACTGGCACCTCTGGCAACCGGCCCTGTAGTTGGATGACGTAGCCGAGGTGGCCTGGATGTTGGATTGCAAGACGCAGCGCTCAAGAAGGCTTTCGTTTGGAGGGGTGCAGGGGTTTAGGGTTTAGGGTTTAGGGTTTAGGATTTAGGGTTTAGGGTTTAGGTTGAGAGTGTACTATTTCTAGGATAGAGGTGTCGAGTGTGCCATTCCTCCCCCCTCACGTCAAAAGCTTCGGTGTTCCTAGTCGAGGCTGAAGTATCGTACTGCGAACACAAAACTCCGACGGCAGCATAGAAAAACCGACCGCCAAAAAGCAAAACCTGATTTTGCACCCCTCCACCTCCCCCAACGACAGGGCTAAATCCCTAAACCCTGAATCTCGAAACCCAGCAAAAGCCCTAACCCTAAAGCCCTAAACCCGAAACCCTAAACCCTAGCCCTAAACCCTAAACCCTATAAACCCTAAACCCTAAACCCCGAAGCCCTGAACCCAGATTGGTCTCAGTGGCTGCTTGAGATGAGCGTATCCAGGTGGGAAGGGCCCAGGACCTTCCTTGCAGCACAAAGGGTTTGGGGTTTGGAGTTTAGGGTTTCGGGTTTGGGGTTTAGGGTTTGGGGTTTAGGGTTTAGGGTTTGGGGTTTAGGGTTTGGGGTTTAGGGTTTTTTGGGGTTTACAGGGTTGAGGGCTGGAGATTGAGACCCCTGCGCCCTCAAACCCCAAACAAGAAGACCCAAAGAAAACAAACCCTAAACCCGAAACCCTAAAACTGTAAACCCTAAGCCATAAACCCTAAACCCGGTTCTTTTTGTTTTTCTGGGGGGGGGGGGGGGGGCCGGGTCTTGGAGCTTTAGGGAATGGAATTGTTCGCGTTGCTTGGGCTCTTGGGGTTTACAAGGTCTTTCCTGGCTTTGCAGGGCGTACAGGGCTTTAAAGCTGTTGTAGGGTTTAGAGGGTTTTAGGGTTTAGGGTTTAGGGGTTTATGGTTTCTGGGCCTCTCGGGTTTTGTTTACACAGCTTACAGGGTTTACCGGGTTTGGAGGGTTGACATGGTTTGGGTTTAGAGTCTGGGGTTGGGTTTAGAAATTACCTCTATCCCCAGTAATAATTAGTCCCTAAACCCTAAACCCTAAACCCTAAACCCCATGTAAGATACCCTACGAAACCCCTATACAAACACTCTAGGTGCCCAAAGACCCACTTTAGCACCAAGGGCACGGGGTCAGGTGCGCTTGAATTGAATGCTTTTCGGGGAGACATTCTGCACCTCACTGGTCTAGGGTTCAGGTACCCCATATACAAGATCAAACACCATGCTATGCTGAACATCGGCATAGAGGATTTGACCCTAAACCCTAAACCCTAAACCCTAAACCCTAAACCCTAAACCCTAAACCCTAATTTCCTGAGTCCCGAGACCCTCAACCAGCTGGACCCCGAAAAACCCCCCTTGTTTTTTCTGCAGTCGCCCAGGAGTAGACAAGGTACCCAGTAAAGAAAAGGTAGGAGATCCTACAATACCCCCTCTACTACCGTCACAACCCCTCACTACCCTCCTTCTCAAAATCAACGGGCTCCTTCAAAAAGCCTCAGTTGTTTTAGGGTTTAGGGTTTAGGTTTCAGGGTTTAGGGCGCTACTTCTGCTTAGGGTGTAGTTCTGGTGCTGATTGTCCAGGAGCCCATAGTTGAGACGGGATTAGGGTCTATGGTGCTTCGGATTTAGGAAGACCCGAAACCCAAACCCTGAAACCCTAAACCCGAAACCCTTAACTCAAAACACAACTCCAACTGGCCAGGTGACTCTCGCCCTCTGAGCGCTTGCCTCTGCTTGTCGAGGATTGGGTTTGAGACCCTAAACCCTAAACCCTGGCCCTAAACCCTAAACCCTAAACCGTTAAGGGTTTAGCGTTCAGGGTGCTTAGGATGATGTTCTATACTGGGGCCCCCTAAACTCCAGACCTTGGACCTGAGAGCAATCCGAAAACAATGAACACGAACGAACACTCCGAACTCCTCCACCGAAATAGACCACGAAAGGCCTATAGCCTTAGGCTCACCTATGACTGTTTTTTGCGCCCCCCCCCTAAACCCTAAACCCTAAACCCTAAACCCTAAACCCTAACCCCTAAACCCTAAACCCTAAATCCATCTCTTTGAGATTCCCTTTAAGGGCCTCTAGGGCTTAGGACTCTTCAGCCCCAAGCAGCCGATGTAGCACTTCGGCTTCCATCACGTTCTCTTGGTTCTGGCGGCGTTTTTGCGGCTCACGAGACTTCGGGTTGAGGGTGTTTAGGGTTTGGGGTTTGGGGTTTGGGGTTTGGGGCTTGGGGCTTAGGGGTTAGGGGTTAGGGGTTAGGGGTTAGGGGTTTGGGGTTAGGGGTTTGGGGTTTGGGGTTTGGGGTCTGGGGTTTGGGGTTGGGGCTTAGGCTTCGGGCGGAATTGAGAGGCTCCAAGGCTGTGAGGGGTCTCGTTCTTCAGGCTCCTTCAGGTTCCGTCTTTTGCGTTGGGCTATTTTGGGAAATACCGCTCGGGGTTTAGGGTTTAGGGTTTAGTTTCGGGTTTAGGGCGTCTCACATCCGGGGGCACCCCTAAAAAGTATATTCTTCGCATTCTTGGGGCAGATCTAGGGTGGCTCTTCATGGTTCCTATCAGGAGCTTCGGGAAGCTAGAGGTCTAGGGTTTCGGGCTTACGTGGAGGTTCAGGGTACTTATAACCCCAAGTATAGGGTTTAGGGTTTAGGGTTTAGGGTTTAGGGTATAGGGTTTAGGGTATAGGGTTTAGGGTTTAGGGTTTAGGGTTTAGGGCTACTTGGAGGTTCAGGGCACTTATTACCCCAATTATAACTGTACTTGCAAGCCCCCTTTAAGTCCCCTAAGCAGGTTAGAAGTAGACTCATTTTTCCTAGTGCAAGGCAACTGTCAGTTTGCCCATCAACCTTGGCAGTTTCAGGCCGATGCTACTTATCGAGGCTGCGCAAGAAAACGCTGCCAACTATTCCTATCTTGAGCTACAGGGTTCACTCGCCGAAAAATCAATGTGTTAGAAGTAGACTTATAGTTGTGGTTATAAGTACCCATGAACCTCCAAGTAGGGTTTAGGATTCAGGGTTTCTAGAGTCTCCAGGGCTAGCGGCAAGTGGTCCATTTGCTGTGCTCGCTGTTCGCCTTGAATCATAGGATGTCTGCAATCGGAGCTGCTCGCGTTCCTTGCTTACCTTACCGTGCCGTTTTTGTCGCGTGGGTTGCTGGAGGGTGCATGCCGTGAGATCCTACACTACCTACCCCCAAGGGTTTAGGGTTTAGGGTTTAGGGTCTGAATTCAAACTAAACCCCACAAGGCTCAGACAGCCCAAAGATCACGGGGGAAGGTGATGGAGAGGACCTGCGGGAGTCAGACTCATGCTCTGCCCTAAGGACTCCACACCGCCCTAGACCCGAAACCCTAAACCCTAAACCCTAAACTTACCTGAGCCCGGTCCTGGAGCAGTAGCGCGAGGTGCGACACCAAGGACAAGCAAGAGGGGTGCGCAGCTCCTGCGGAGCCAACCCCTAAACCGTAAACCGCAAACCCTAAACCCTAAACCCTAAACCCTACACCCTAAACCCTAAACCCTAAACCCTAAACCCTAAACCTGTGTGAGAAGGCACGACTGAAGGGATCCTGCGTACACGGAAGCCCAGGGTGCCTATGATCCCTGAACCTTCTGAGTCGCCGTTGATTGGGTTTAGGGTTTAGGGTTTAGGGTTTAGGGTTTAGGGTTTAGGGTTTAGGGTTTAGGGTTTAGGGTTTAGAGTTTAGGGTTTAGGGTTTAGGGTTTAGGGTTTAGGGTTTAGGGTTTAGGGTTTAGGGTTTACGGTTTAGGGCTTAGGGCTTAGTGCTTAGGGCTTAGCAAACCCAGCTCGCTTCGGCAAGAGCTTTCAAACACTAAGGGCACTGGTGCCCACCCCTGTGGTACTCCGTAGATCTCGAAGTCCCCCCCCCCCCACAGCCCCCCACAGGCCCCCAAAAAAGCTGGAGCCCTCTAAACCCTAAACCCTAAACCCTAAACCCTAAACCCTAAACCCTAAACCCTAATGTATCTCGAAATACCGCTGATAAGATGTTTTGATTGCATCCCCGAACCCTCAACTGTAAACCCCTGGTCTTTGAACTTCAAGCACGAAATTTCCACAAAGGTCCAGGCCTAGCTGTTCCTCGCAACGGCGGATGGCGCTGCGCGAGAACTCCTCGGGGGATGCCCTTTCCGGGGCTCTCTACTGCACAATGCAGCCTACAGTCCATGATTTTCATCAACCACCAGGGGGGCTTAGGACGTTCAGGTTGCCTTTTTCGGCTTAGATGCGCCTTTCTTTTTGTCGGTGACCTCGGGGCTTCCTGGGTAGCCGTCAGCCCCAAGCCGGAAAGCCCTCCACCCCAAAGCGCCAAACTCCTCAGGCGAAATCGCGAGGTCCCAAGACCAGCCCTCAACCCTCAACCCTCAACAACCCTCAACCCTAAACCCTCAACCCTAAACCCTAAACCCCAAACCCTAAACCCTAAACCAGCCCCCCGGGGGGGGATGAAGGTGTTAGGCTTCGTTGTTAGGGCCTCCGTTGGAGGAATGACCCGTCGTTAGGCACCGAAGAGGGTCTGCAGCCCTGCCAAGGATGGGGCTGTGGGGGTTTAGGGCGAGATATCCCTAAACCCTAAAACCCTAAAACCCTAAAACCCTAAAACCCTAAAACCCTAAAACCCTAAACCCTAAACCCTAAACCCTAAACCCCCTAAAGTGCTGGAGGCTTCCCACACCCACCACTCCTCGGCTCGCTCCAGCTTTCCTAGGGCCTGAAGCTTCGTGGCCAAGGTGGTGGTGATACCTGATCTATTTCGGGTTTCGGGTTTCGGGTTTAGGGTTTAGGGTTTCGAAACAGGGTTTAGGGTTTAGGGCTGAAATTTTAGAGCTTAGGGCCGGGTGCTCGTTTCAGGGGGGTGTTGTATGTGAGGGGTGCCTATAACCGTGTCATCTTCATAAGGAGTTCTGAGACTCTACAGCTGTCCATGTGGGGAGCTGATGGACTCAGAGCTTGATCCCTGTGGCTTTGGTTTCCTGAATGGAAAGGCATTGGTTTTGTACCATATGCCTCGACTTAGGACAAGGAGCCTATAAATCCAGCCGACAAGAATGGCATTAAGAGTCCTCGATCCCATAAGGCAGACAACACAAGTACGACTTTTGCGGAATCCAAGAAACAGCAGGGGCGTCAAAAGGTCAAGCCAGCAGGGGCAACAGGCCACGTCGATAAGGCAAAGGGGGGGTGTAAGGGCCCCATATATTCTCCAAATAAGGGCTTGTATAATCCCAAATAAGCCTTATGGAGCACCAACAAGGGAATATGGGGCCCTTACAACCCCTGCCCTTCCACCCCCTTGGTTCCCTATGATGTGATGATGCCAGTGTCATAGCAACAACCAAGCCAGACCTTAATAAGGAGTCCACAACCCCAAAGCTCTCAATCCCTAACCCTAAAGAACCCGAATACCCTAAACCCTGAAACCTACAGGACACGAATAACCCCAAAAAAACATTAAAGCACGCTAGAAAGCAAAACCAGCATGAAGCTCGGAGACCCAGAAACACCAACATCGTTTTGTCAAGGGACAAAGGAGGGACCCTTACAAGGGACCTTAGGGGTAATGCAGGGGCTGTAGGCACTACATAAGGTATATGAGAACCCTAAACCCGAAATCCAAAACCGTAAGCCCTAAACCCTAAACCCTGCACCCTGACCCTGAAACCGAAATCCTAAACCCTAAACCCGAAACCCGAAACCCGAAACCCTAAAGCCCTCAGTGTCTGGTCTCGGCCCGAGCAGCTCAGAGCCTTCGCAAGCTTGCCGATGCTCCGCAGGAAGGTGCTCAGGTCCTGCTGCTGGCGCTTTGAGGTAGAAGTGCCCTAAGAACATGAAGCGTATGTAGGGTTTAGGGTTTAGGGTTTAGGGTTTAGGGTTTAGGGTTTAGGGTTTAGGGTTTAGGGTTTAGGGTTTAGGGTTTAGGGTTTAGGGTTTGGGGTTTAGGGTTTAGTGTTTAGTGTTTAGGGTTATAGTTATAGGGTTTGAAGAGTTGCCTGTCTCCTCTGCAGGTGTGGGCCCCCGCAGATGTGGAGGCCAGCTAGGGCTGCTACAGTGGAGGAACATAGTAGACCTCTACTGACACAAAGTGACCATCATTATATATCAAAGAACGAGTGTGTGTACATATATGTATACATATATACACAGCTTAACTAAAGAATTAGCGATTTCATTAGTTAACTGAGTAACTAATTATTGCAGTGAGAAGCTAGTTCACTTCATTTCAGTGAGGTTCGGGTTGGGTTGAGGCGGGCTTTCGGGAGCTTGCCCCACAAGACAACAACCTCCAACACAAGCACTACATGAGCGATGCAACCCCGAAGGCTTCAATTGGCTGGTTTTTCAGTAGGGAATGAGGAAATGAGCTACCCTAAATCCCCCTATATAATACCCTTTTAAGGGATTCTATAGGGTACCTCATTCCCCCCATTCCCTACTAAGAAGCAGGGCGTCACAAAACCCTAAACCCTAAACCCTAAACCCTACAGCCTAAACCCCAAACCCTAAACCCTAAACCCGAAACCCTAAACCTCCCTGTGGCGGTCCAGGGCTGCGTTCAGCGTTGCCGGATGGGAGGCACCAAACTGGTCTTCTCCAGCCTCACGCCCCCCCAAGGTCTTCTAGGGCTTGGTAGCCTGGTAGCCCGGGACCCATATTGCAATAAGGGATTGAAGGTACAGGGTTTAGGGTTTACGATTTAGGGTTGTAGTGTTCAAGGTCTACGGAGGACAGCCCCCCCAAAAAAGCAACCTGAAACCCCCAGCCCCAAGCCCAAAACCTCCTGAAGTTTCTACAAACCCGAAACCCTAAACCCTAAACCCTAAACCCTAAGCCCTCAAATCAAACCACCAACCGACTTGAAGCCCTCTGAGCCCTCGAAGCCTCTGCCTTGGGATGTTCCCCCGTATACTAACAGCCCTTGAATGGGAGGTTTTTTTCCCCACCCACCCCCCCCCCCCCCCCCCCCCCACCCCAATGTTAATCCCTGTTAAGGACTATTCGTATAGGGGGGGAACATCCTAACCCTACACCCTAAACCCTAAACCCTAAACCCTAAACCCTAAACCCTAAACCCTAAACCCTAAACCCTAAACTTCAGATAGGGGGGAGCATCCTACAATCCGTATTAAGGACTGCTAGTAGAGGGGGGGGGGGGGCAACATGCGAACCTCTGCTCGAGGATGATCTTGGAAGTGTAGCCCCAAGTTCTTCCAACACAGCGTGCTTAGGGTTTAGGGTTTAGGGTTTAGGGTTTAGGGTTTAGGGTTTAGGGTTTAGGGTTTAGGGTTTAGGGTTTAGGGTACGTGGGCGCTGCAACAAACAATCTTCAAGCAAGGGGTATTCTAGCTAGCTCTTTTCCGGGTTGAGGGAAACATTTTCACCTTTTTGTTTGGGAGGTCCTATGTCAGAAGGAAGGCTCTTACAAGCGGTACACCCAAAAGCACCCTGGGCACCCTAAAGCCCCTAAACCCTAAACCCTAAACCCAAAACCCAAAACCCAAAACCCCAAACCCTAACCCTAAACCCTAAACCCACCATCGGGAACCGACGCTTTTCAGCCTGCAGAGCCCGGCGGAAGTAGTCCTCCGACTCGGTCAAGCGGCCCTGCTCCTGCATTAGGTCCCGGCTCGAGGCTTGCCTTTAGGGTTCGGACTTTCGGTTTGGCCCCTTTTATTGGGAAAATCTACCCTTTAAACCCTAAACCCTAAACCCTAAACCCGAAACCCTAAACCCTGTCAAGTAGTCTAGGGTCAGGTTCAAGGGATTTCCCGGAACCGGAATTCATGACGGAATGGATCTGCGAAGCCTGGAACTCATGACGACTCAGACCTTGGCTGCGCAGAGCAGCCCCCGTGAGTTTCAAAATTCAGAAGGCTTCTTCAGGGTGGGGCCCCCTAGTTATAAGTAGAGTTATAAGGGCCCCTAAATTGGGTTATAAGGACCCTAAGTTAGGTTATAAGTCCCTTAACTACAGTTAGTATAGTAAGGGGGCCCCACCCTGCAGTGCTGCAATTCCGCGATGGGTCCATGTACCCATCCAGTAGGCACACTTCGACCTCAACGGGAGTATACAGCAAATACTATAAAGGGGGGGGGGGGGGGGGAGTTTAGGGTTTCGGGTTTAGGGTTTCGGGAAATACCTGAGGGGGGTCCAGAATTCTACATCATGTACCTGGACCTGTAACATCTCTACGTACTAAAGCTCCCCCGTTGTCAACAGGCAACAGCAGCTATCGTCCGAACAGCAAGTATCGTCCGAAGTCTGAAGCCTGACAGCGCCTCCCCTATATATGTACATATACAGAACAAGATACTGATAATACTCATGGTGATTGCTAGCAAAAAAATGATGATGCTGATAACAAGAATAGCAATAACAACAATAATAATCATCATAGTAATCGAAAAGAATGCGCACAACTAAAGAACCATGACGAGAAAAATGTCATCATCACACCATCGTAACCATGACAGCAAATTCGACATCACAATCAGATGAGTGGTTTCGTCATCAAAACCAGAAGGAATAATTAAAGCTAATACCAAAGACAGCAAGTGGAGGGGTCATCCTCCTCATCATCATCATCATCATCACCATCAGCAGAATCAGCATACCCCTAACCCTAAACCCTAAACCCTAAACCCTAAACCCTAAACCCTAAACCCTAAACCCTAAGCCTAAACCCTAAACCCTAAACTCTACACCCTCAGAAGGGCCAGGACAAGTCCTGGGCGATCCGCGCCAGGCGCGTCACGGTGCTGATGGTGTCCGGATGCATGCAGCCCAACTGGTCCTGTCAGGCTGCTTGGAGATTCATTGAAACTTATATCCCCAATTAGGGTTTAGGGTTTAGGGTTTAGGTTTAGGGTTTAGGGTTTAGGGGTACTTATAACCACAATTATACATCCACTTGTAACCTACTTAGGGGACTTAGGGGGGCTGAAAAGTACAGTTTCAATTGGGGTTAGAAGTACCCTGAACCTCCAAGTGGTCCAGGGCCTTTTCATTCTGGAGGCAGGAATTCCTTGTATCTTAAGAAAACACTAAACCCTAAACCCTAAACCCTAAACGCTAAACCCTAAACCCCACAAACCCCATTTTCTGTTGCTCACTGGGGTTTAGAAGAGAACCGAAGCCAAGAACAGGGGAGGTGAGGGCTCACCGGGGTCCCATGGGGCCGAACCCACTTTGAGCTCCTGACAAAACTTCAGGGAAGCTTAGGGAGCCTTAGGGTTTAGGGTTTAGGGTTTAGGGTTCAGGGTTTAGGGTTCAGGGATTATATGCCCTCTTGAACCCCCTCCCTTAAGAAAGCCTGGCGCTGGTTCCTTGGGGCTTTTATGGCCTAACAAAGCGTAGGACTCGCTGATGTTGGGGTGTTAGGCCTTCTTTAAGGCCTTAGTTTTTTTATTTTTCTTTTAAGGGGGCTTTTGCATACTAGGGTTTTAGGATACCAGGGCTTTGGGGATCTTAGGCTACTGAGGGTTTTAGGGTTTGCTAAGCGGCTCAGAGGCTCTCTTCCCCCGTATTGTCTTGAAGGGTTCACCTGCTGCTAAGCCCTAAGCCCTCAGCCTTAAACCCTCAACCCTCAACCCTAAACCCTAAACCCTGAGCCCTAAGCCCTCAGCCTTAAACCCTCAGCCCTAAGCCCTACGTCAAGCGGAAGAGGGACTCCGAACCCTAGACCTCGAAATCGACACCAACCGAAAGTTCGCAACCTTTCAAGCAATAGAGCAAACTCTAGACAGCCCACAAGCCCCCCCCTCTTCCCCTCAAAACAAAACGGAACGAAACAAAAACACCACACAACACAAAAACACACACACACACACACACACACACACACTCACTCACTCACTCACTCACTCACTCACTCACACACACACTCACTCGCTCACACTCACTCAGTCACTCACTCACGCACGCACTCACTCACTCAACCACCCACCTCACTCACCTCTCTCACCTTGCGCAACTCAACTCAACCCAACTCAACTCAGATCAACCCAACTCAACTCAGATCAACTCAGATCAACTCACTCAACTCACTCTCTCTTTCACACACACGCACGCATTGACAAGAGAACAACAGAGGTCCTCGAGCCCGGACAGAGCTTGCCGCCAGCGCTCGGCTGCTTTGAAGACCTTCCCCCTCCTGGCACTGGTTGGCACACATCTACACGCACAGTGGTACAACCTTCAATGCCAAATAACGCCCAAACTTGATAGCAGCGGGGTCGCACTCGCAGTCCTTCGTCTTATGCTTCATATGTATGTATATCTAGATATATGTATAGAGGCATACATACATACATACGTACATACATACATACATACATACCTGCACGTATATACATTTATGCTCCGTCCATAATCCATATGAGGTCTCAGTTTACGGGGCGAAAAGAACTACACTTGGGGTTTACTTGCTGGTTCTCAGTAGGGAGATAGGCAATTTGGCAGTCTGCATAGCCCAAAGGAGCCGAGGCTCCTAATAGTTCCTGTATTCCCGACAAAGAAAGAACCAGTATAAACCCTAAACCCTAAACCCTAAACACTAAACCCTAAACCCTAAACGCTACTCCCCTTTTGGGCATTTAACTAGCGGCCTAAGCCTTGTGCAATCTTGTGCATGTGATCCCGTGGCCCCTGGAACCTGTGCAGGAGATCGCCGAGGTCGAGAAGTGCGTGTAGTGTCCATGGGTGCCTAAGCACAGGGAGCGGGGGGGGGGGGGGGGGGCTGTGTGTGCTTAGGGTGTAGGGTGTGGCGTTTCGGGTTTAGAGTCGGAATTAGGGTCCAAAGTTATGGGTTTTTGGCACAACTCACTGCATCCTGACCCAGACAACTCGTCTGGCTTTCCCGAAGCCCCGTACGACCCAAGCCGCCCTCCAAGCCCAACGTCATACTTGGAGGTTCATGGGTACTTATAACCACAATTCTAAGTCTACTCATAACCTACTTAGGGGACTTCGGGGGCTTGTAAGTACAGTTAGAATTGGGGGTTATTAGTACCCTGAACCTCCACGTAGTATGTCAAGGGGTGGACCCTTAAGGTTAGAACCTGGGATTTTTGAGGACCCTTTTTCAAGATCGGCCCTGTTAGGAGCATATTGAGCTTAGAAGCCCAGTCACCATGTTGTGATAAGGGCACCCTTTTTTTGGGCTGGTTACTTTAAAAGGGAACCCAGAACCAAAAACAAAAGTGTAAAAGGGTACCGCTGGGCTACCAAGTGAGGGAACCTTTAGGGGTACAATCTTCTGGGTACGAGTCCTAATTCCCTTGATATGGGGGGACCAAAAAGTTGCTAAGTTAACTATTCCGTACACTCCCAAGTGGAAACAAAACCTCAAACTCCACAACCGCAACACCGCAACATGCCGTAGAGCCTCTAAACCCTAAACTGCTTACTTGATTTGATGGGTTTGTTGACTCTATCCTAATCTAGCGCACAAAATACTCGAGACCCGAAACCCGATGCCCTCTGAATCACGCGCCAAGTCTCCAGGCGCCCCACCGCTTCTCACTGCCGCTCACTGCTCCAGTGTGAAGCTTCTCCTTGGCTGATAAGGGTTTAGGGGTTTACGGGTTATTAGGGGTTTAGGGGGCTTTGTGTTTAGGGGTTCAGGGGTGCACGGGTTTGGAGGTTAGGGTCCGGGGCTTAGGGCGTAGTAGGAGGGCTTGTTGTTCTTTTTCATGGTCCTATCATGTTATCGGCCTCTCATGGTGGGGCTACAGGCGTTAACGGCTGAGGTCTCCCCTCTGGAAAACAGGTTTGTGTTGGGGTTTAGGGTTTAGGGTCTAGGGCCTTGGCCCACAGATCTTCCCCCCTGAGCTGTGGCAAGGATAGGCTCACACCTCACCACATTGTGGTCTATTTTGAAGCGCCCCTGCAATGATACGACCCCGAAAATTCGGATGGCCAAGACAACGGCCCGTAATGTCGAGAACTGACATGAACTGACCATAACCCCTTGTTGGGGTTCTTGCGTCCCGGCCAGGTTCGCCAAACAAAAACACCCCCAGAAACAAAACCCAAAGCCCCAAACCCTAAACTCTACAACCGCCGAACCCTAAACCCTAAACCCTAAACCCTAAACCCTAAACCCTAAACCCTAAACCCTAAAACCCTAAACTCTAAACCCTAAACCCTAAACCCCAAGTAACAACCCCCCCCCCCCCACCCCCCCCCCCCCCCACCCCCCCCCCCCCCCCCCCCCCCCCCCCCCCCCCCCCCCCCCCCAAAAAAAAAAAAAAAAAAAAAAAAGTTCTTTAGGCCAAGCATCCGCTTCCATCAGCTCCCCAAGGTCCTGAGCCAGGGTGTCCCCCTCATTTGGGGGGGGGGGGGGGGGGGGGGGGTCCGAAAACAGGGGGGTTTAGGGTTTAGGGTTTAGGGTTTAGGGTTTAGGGTTTAGGGTTTAGGGTACCCTTTTTTTGTGGATCCCTTTAAGGGGATTCTAAGGGGATTCTATTCCATTTGGGGTAGAAAAGGGGTGCAAGTCTTTTGGGAAATGCCCAGCTGCTTTTGGGTGTTTGAGTGCAGGTTGAGGGGTTGAGGGAAGGTTGAGGGTTTAGGGTTTTAGGGTTTTAGGGTTTAGGGTTTAGGGTTTAGGGTTTAGGGTTTAGGGTTTAGGGTTTAGGGTTTAGGGTTTAGGGTTTAGGGTTTCGGGCTGGGTTCGGGGTTTAGGGTTTAGGGTCCAGGGTTGTGGGTGGAATACGATTTGGGTGTGCACCAGGATGCTGTCATTTAACGCTTGCTGCGATTCTTCGAAGCACTGAAGCGCTAGTAACCCAGGACCCTATAGGAAAAAACACCCCTGAAAACCCCTAAAGCCCCCCAAACAGGCTGGTCCTTGGTAGGGAATGAGGGAATGAGGTACCCGGCATAATCCCTGAAAGGGTATATGCAGGGCGCTAATCCCCAGGGGGGCAATGAAAACAAACTCCCGTAGCCCTAAAACGCCCACACACGCCCTAAAACCCTGCAGCCCCCAAACCCCAAATTCCCCAAACTCCAAGTCCTACACTTTGGCGACTCCAGACGTAGGCTTCGGTGCTACAGGGGTTTAGGGTCTCGGGTATTTGGAGCTTGTGAGGGTGCTGGCTTCAGTTCCTATCTTCGCCCTGCAATTCAGGAATATTGACGGGAGTTTTTTTCTTTGCTTTTTGGGGTTGGTATTCTACTAGACCCAAGAGTAACCTAGGAATCAAAAGGGTGCCCTTTTTGGTTTAAAGGGGCTTACAAGGGTACCTAAGCCCTCAAAAAAAGGGGAATAAGGGCCTACTCCGGGTCCTAGTATTTTAAAGGAAACCCAAGAAATAAATCCCTCAGACATGAGAAAGGGTGCAACTGTGGGTCATCGGCTTCGTACTCATACCTGAGCCCAAGTACGCCCTTAGCCCTAACCCTAAAACCTAAAGTCCGGAAGTCAGTCAGCCTGGAACATTTCTCCGACCCTTCCCTCATCAAACCCAAAACCCGAAGCCCTCATGTGTGGAAAATCTCGCCCCTAAACCCTAAACCCTAAACCCTAAACCCTAAACCCTAAACCCTAAACCCTAAACCCTAAACCCTAAACCCTAAACCCTAAACCCTAAACCCTAAACCCTAAACCCTAAACCTAACCCTAAACCCTAAACCCTAAACCCTAAACCCTAAACCCTAAACCCTAAACCCTAAACCCTAAACCCTAAACCCTAAACCCTAAACCCTAAACCCTAAACCCACCCAGGGCCTTGAGCAGGCTGGAGACGTGCCGAAGCGATTCTTGAGTGTCCTTTGAATCTTGAGGCGCCAATCGCTTCTCTCCCCCCCCCCCGGCTCTCCCTCTTGGGGTTTCGGGTTTATATAGGGTTTGGGGTGCAAAGAACCCTTAACCCTAAACCCGAAACCCTACTTGGAATATGTAATTTATTGGGGGGGGGGGGGTGGGGTGGGGAGGGGCAGGAATACAATCACGGCGCGGGGTTCTGCAGCCTTGACATCATGAAGCTTAGTGACCCAGTGGCTGATAGGTGTACTAGACCCAGGAGTAACCTAGGAATCAAACGGGTGCCCGTTTTGTTTAAAAAAGGGGGGGTCGTAAGGAAAACCCAAACCCTAAAACACGGGAATAAGGGCCTACTCTGGGTCAGCTTTAAGCACTGGCAGGAGCCTTGCGGCATGTCAGTCTAACCCTGAAAACGTAAACCAAACTGCGATTTGAAGAAGGACTACCTGCTAGACCGTAGGGACATCATGACAAGGGTTCACAGGCAGAGGCAATCTTGGGAACTCGTGCTTGGGCTTCTTTCTCAGTTTACCCCAAGACACGGCACCGGGCTTTCGGATAGGTTTCAGAACTTTTGATGACTTGCTGTTGATGCTGAACACTGTCCCAGACACGAAAACGACCTAAGCCCCGCGTGCTTCTGGTCTGGATCTCCCATCTTGAGCCAGCAAATTCGATGGCTAGTCGCTACGCCTAGCACCTAAAAGCCTCAAAACCAGAAACCGCAACACGAAACAGGGCTGAAACCCTAAATGCTGACGACTTATACGTTGACTTATACTTCGTAGGCATGAACGCACATGGTTCGGTCCTTGCCGATCCTCCTAGTGTCTGCGGCATACAAAGCAATGGTTCCAACCGGTCTCCCATGGATGTATCCTCGCACCGCCTGGCCCCGCCAGGGTACGGACACCAGCGTCAGGTCAGCCAAAGGCTTGCCCTTCACGCGCCGGTAGACTTTCTCAGGCCACAAAATGCCTAAACCCTAAACCCTAAACCCTAAACCCTAAACCCTAAACCCTAAACCCTAAACCCTGAACCCTAAACCCTAAACCCTAAAGAAGCATTTCCATGCGGGTGGAGGTCGTCTGCCCTGCGCACAGTGCCTCAGGATCGGTACTTCGACCATTCTTCTGCACCCTGTACACCCTACAGCCCCCCTACTCTACTGCAGCTTCAACCATAAAGCCGGCAGACTAAGCCCTGTAGCAAGAAAGCGGTTCAAACCCTAACCCTAACCCTAAACCCCAAACCCTAAACCCTAAAGCGCAAAACCCTAAACCCTAAACCCTAAACCCTAAACCCTAAACCCTAAACCCTAAACCCTAAAGCGCAAAACCCCAAACCCTAGACCCTAAACCCCAAACCCCAAGCTATACCTGCTGCCGGGTGTCGGGGTGGGCAGGGCCCAACAGTTCCTCGCGGCCTGTCGTTTAGGGATTAGGGCTTACGGTTTAGGGCGAGTGGGCGGGGGCACGGGGGGGGGGGGGGGGGGGGTCTCTCAGGGGTCTCGAGTTTTAGGGTTTAGGGTTCGGGTTTAGGGATACCACAATAGCTACGACAGGGTTTTTCGGGCTTTTAGGGCTTAGGGTCGGGGAACCCAAGTATACCGCAATAGCCACTGTAGGGTTTAGGGTTAGGGCTTTGAGGGGCTCAATTTTCAAGATCTTGAACCTTTCTAAGAAGGCATGAGGCTGCTCTTGATAGCACATCAACGTGGACGACCCTAAACCCTAAACCCTAACCCCTAAACCCTAAACCCTAAACCCGAAGATACGTTCGAGGGGTTTGGGCCTGGGGGCGTGGAGTAGGTGGCCGTTCTCCTGGAAACCTAAACCCCAGGCCCTAACCCTGACCGCAAAATGCCAAAGGCCCCAAAGCATGTTTTTTTTGGCAGATATCCGAAAGTCTACCCGGATTCTTCAGGTTTTGGGGCAGAACCTGCAACTCTTACCTAGGTCCAATACCCTCTGCCTAGGCCCATGCTTCTGAGCTTCAAACCTTGAACTCTGAACCCGAAACCCTAAACCCTAAACCCTATACACCCTAAACCCTAAACCCACCTCGAAAGGCTTTCTTTAGCAGCTCTTCTGCTTCCAAGAGATCGCCGTTGCGGTGTAGCAACATGCCTAGGCGTGGAGTTGGCTATATATATATATATATATACATGTATGTAGAGGGACTACTTCAACTTCTTCCTACTTCCTACTATTTACTTAAGAACCCCCCAAAGAATGAGAATTACTCCTGCTTATAAGGGTAATACAGGGATTATGATTTTGTGGGGAGGTTCTTAAGCAAATAATTGCTTAGGGTAGCCTTCAAGACACCATTGATCCCGGATTCCTTCTAAGAACCCCAAGAAAGGGCGGGTAAGAGCACGTTGGGGTGGACGGGCAACAAGATTCATTGTCTAGTCCGAGACTCCGAGATCTTGATCTGACCAGGAAGGATCCTATACAATCACTAGGAACAGGAATACTTGAAGGCAAACGTTTATGGGGATTCAAGGATGGTGCTGTTCAATGTGAGATTAAAGTCATTGCTTTCGGCTGAGAGTCGGATCGAAAGGTTTGAATCGTTTCTATACTCCCCTTAGAGCCCCCTTTGCGTCTATGAAGTCCTCTCTCTCCTGCAGACCCGGGCCGTAACACCCTGCAACCTCGACATCTCAAACCGCCCGAGCCTGAAAGTGCGAACACGAGAGCCCTCAATCCTGCGGCCCCGACTCACAGCTGTAAAGCTATGACGGAGTCGGTTTTGTCTCTAGCGGTTATAAGGTTGAGGGTTTGCAGCGGCTTGTAGGGACGACCCTCTTCATTTTAGGCGTCAGGGGCGTGAGTGTCAAGGGCTTCAGGCTTGAAGTCCCCAACTCGGGTGCCAACGACGATGTCTGAGGCGGGCCCCCGTTCCCTTCCAGCTCCGCTTGCGCAGGAGAAGTTGAGAAGTTCTCAAGGGGGTTGGTTTAGGGGTTTAGGGTTTAGGGTTTAGGGTTCAGGGTTTAGGGTTTAGGGTTTAGGGTTTAGGCTTTAGGGTTTAGGGTGTAGGGATCTTACGGGGGGGGGGGGGGGGGGGGGGGGGGCCTGAATCCCTAAGCGCCCTCCTTGCTTTCAGGGCCCGAGGCCCAAGCCAAAGCCGTCTGTGTACGCGAGCGTGTCGGGGTGCGCTGCGCCCAGCCTGGGTCTGACGTTTATGGGGATTGGGTTGGGACTCATTGGGCCAAGGACACAGGGTACCCTAAACCCTACAACCCCTACACCCTAAACCCTGAACCCTGAGCCCTAAACCCTAAACCCGAAACCCTAAACCCTAACCCTAAACCCTTAACCCTAAGCCACCAAAAAGGAACCTCCAGATACAGGAGTCCGATAAGCTTCCGAAGCAGTCCCTCAACGTCTGCAGAGATACGTTCAAGAAGCAGAGCTCAAAGCCAGGAACCTAGGAATAACAAGAAGGGACCCCAAACCTTAAAACCCAAAAGCTCCAAAGCCCCAAACGCAAAACCCTACTTTGTCAAAAAGAAGCTTCTACAAGGGATCTTAAACCGATGGCAAGGGAAGAAGGGTACCACTGGTCAAACATCCCAGGGCCTGGGACGACCTAAGCCGTAAACCCCGAAAGCCCTAAAGGGTTTAAAGTTAAGGGGTCAGGGTGTAGGGTTTGGGGTTTCGGGTGTAATTAGGGTTCAGGGTTTTCGGGTTTAGGGATTCAGGTGCAGTGTTTAGTGTTTCTTTTGGGTTTAGGGGCTATAGGGACCAGGGCTTTATAGGGCTCAGTGTTTGTAGGGTACGTACAGGGTTTAGGATTAAAGGTTCTTGAGCTCCCCAGCTTCTTGCGGGCGTCGCGAACGAGACGGCGATAGGACTTCTTGGACTGGCAAGGGAGGCCGGCTCACCCCTGAACCCCAAACCCTAAGCGGGAAATTTTATAAACCCTAAAACCCTAAAACCCGAAAAAACCCGAAGACCCTAAAACCCTAAACCCCTAAAACCCTAAACCCCTAAAACCCTAAACCCCTAAACCCTAAAACCCTAAACCCCTAGAATCTTAAGCCTCAACAAGCCCTAATCCTTTGACTTGAGTAGCCCAGTAAACATATCATGGTGAGGTTTCGGGCCTCAGGTTTAGGGTTCAAAACCCTAAACCCTAAACCCTAAACCCTAAACCCTAAACCCTAACCCTAAACCCTAAACCCTAAACCCTAAACCCTAAACCCTAAACCCTAAACCCTAAACCCTAAACCCTAAACCCTAAACCCTAAACCCTAAACCTGGGGTGATGTTGGATCCCAGAGTCGCTATTAGATAGGGATCAAAGTCATCAGGAACTGGCATACGCCCATGTCCCCGTTCGATCCTGAGTCCGATTAAGCTTGAGGCCGGAGGTTTTTTCTCAGCTTTCATGCAAGGAAGCTAATACGTAGGGGGTGGGGGGGTGTTGTTCTTCTCTTTCTTTTTGTGGCTTCGCTTTCTTCTAATACGGAGTCCCTAACAGTTGAACAAATCATAAACCGCTCTCCCAGGCCCTTTGAACCCTAAACCCTTTTAAGCCCTTGAAAACACTTCCAAACCTCCAAACTCGTTTAAGGCCTTAAACCCTTCAACCCTTGAACCCTCAAACCCTTAAACCCCTACACCCAAAGCCTCTTCGAGCTCCCCCTTCGCGTGGAGCAACTTTGCCCAGGCATCTACGGCGCCGAGAGTCCTGTGCGCTCTCCCTTTTCTGCTCTACAGAGGGTTTAAAATAACCCTTGGGCTTTTGGTATTATTCCTGTGACTTCTGATTAAACCTTACAGAAATGTAGCTTCCAAACCGTCTAAGTACAGGGCATAAGCCCCCCCTAAAAAAGTGTGTACATGGCGCCCTACCTAGGTAGGGTGCATGGGTCCGTTTTAAGGTACCCGAAATTTCGGTCGGCGCAGGGGAGGGGACATTTGATGTCGGTCAGCTCAGTGGGTCTATGGAGATGAGCCGGGCGACGTGCAACTCCTGAACCCGCATGTCTTTAGGGTTTAGGGTTCGGGGTTTCGGGTTTAGACTTCAAGGTTTGAGGCTTTGGGGATTTAGGGTTTAGAGTTTGGAAGTTTGTCAGTTAAAGGGTTTTAGGGTCTTTTGGGGCTTCCAAAGTTTCAGGGTCTGTCCAGGGCAACACGCACAGGAAGCACAAGGTTGGCATGATTCGGCGCCAAGTACGGCCCAAGGCCGCCTTCAAGGAACCCTAGCCCTAAACCCTAAACCCTAAACCCTAAACCCTAAACCCTAAACCCTAAACCCTAAACCCTAAACCCTAAACCCTAAACCCTAAACCCTAAACCCTAAGCATCCCCAAGGTGCCTCAACAAACAAAAGTACCGAGTTTGGCCCTTACCGAGGGTGAGGGTTCGGTTGGGCATCCCGACTGGTACTAAACCCCAAGCCCTAAACCCTAAACCCTAAGCCCTAAACCCTAAACCCTAAACCCTAAGCCCTAAACCCTAAGCCCTAAACCCTAAGCCCTAAACCCTAAACCCTAAACCCTAAACCCTAAACCCTAAACCCTAAACCCTAAACCCTAAACCCTAACCCTAAGCCCTAAACCCTAAACCCAAAACCCTAAACCCTAAACGGCGGGCCCAGTCCTGGGATGCACTGGCCCAAGTTGCTGCTCGTAGCCTTCCAGCACCTCGCGCAGGGCCACCTCCGCCTTGTCAGGTTTAGGGTTTAGGGTTTAGGGTTTAGGGTTTAGGTTTCTAAGGTTTGTGCTTGATTCCGTTCAGATCTTAAGGCTTAAGTCATCGGTTGCTGAGGGTCTGCCCAGGCATGTTTATTTGCATCTAAAGCCCAACCCTAAACCTAAACCCTAAACCCTAAACCCTAATTACACCCTAAACCCTAACCCTATACCCTAAACCCAAACCTTTAAAGAGCTCCGGGTCACGACACCGAACTCCTGTGAGCCCTCAAGAACCACAGCTGAGAAGCTTCTAGCCCCTAACTCCCAAACTCACTTTTAGCTCAAGGGCTTCCGCATGATTCCGTATGCATTCTGCCTCCACTTCCCTTCTATCACCCACTTTAGTGACGTTGGTGGCTCAGGGTCCAGTACCCTAGGCTTAAGAAGGGTACCCTTTTTGCTTAAAGGGGTTTGTAAGGGAACCTAAACCCCCCAAAAAGGGAATAAGGGTACTACTGGGCATCCTAGTGGTGGCTCAGGGTCCAGAACCCTTGCCTCAAAGAGCATCCCACGGCTGCGCAGAGATGCGCCGAGCCTTGCACATCGAGCCAATGCTGTCAAGAAGAGTATGGAAGGATGTAGGGTCTCGGGCTCAGGTTTTTTGGGCTTAAATTTATATATATATATATATATACACCAAATAACTAAATAAATCTATCTATCTATATATATATATATATATGTGTGTGTGTGTGTGTGTGTGAAGTGTATGTGTGAAGTGTATGCGTGTCCTGCGTATAGAAGGTGGGATGCAGGGTCGGAGGCATGTCTGCTATCACTCACGCATGTGCATATCATATGCATGTATACAGGTGTGCGTAAACATGCCCGTCTGTGTGCATACGTGCATATACATGTACATGTAAGAACCTGTACATATACATACACATGCACTTACTTATTGCTATAAACATACATGTATAGTTGAATCAGGTATATATATATACACACATATGAAGCTCGAGGCACGTGCACACACACACAACCATCACACAACCATCGCACGCAACCATCACACAACATTCACAAAACTATCACACAACCATCCCAAGAAACACACACACACACACACAGAGACACACAAGACACACAAGCACAGCGGAGCAGCGCAGAGAGGCAGCGCAGCACAAGACGACGCGACGCACGGAGGCATGCATTTTGTTTACAGGTGCATTATATACGCTGATGCGTGACATGTGTGCCACTGTGTAGAAGGAGTGCATGAACTGAACATCAAAAACATTCCCATAGTCTGATCTTGCCAAGGTCGCCCACCCTCCCAGCTTACCCCTCCCTCACCCTAAACCCTAAACCCTAAACCCTAAACCCTAAACCCTAAACCCTAAACCCTAAACCCTAAACCCTAAACCCTAAACCCTAAACCCTAACCTAAACCCTAAACCCTAAACCCTAAACCCTAAACCCTAAACCCTAAACCCTAAACCCTAAACCCTAAACCCTAAACCCTAAACCCTAAACCCTAAACCCTAAACCCCTCACCTCCCCCTTCGGGCCTAGCCCTGGCCAGGAGGGTTGTCAAATGCCGCTCGCCCTTTCCTTGGGCTTCCGGGGGCTTCACTACTCCCTAAACCCCCATGACACCACGACCCCTCAACCCTCCCCAACAATAAACCCTAAAACCTAAGCCCTAAACCCTAAACCCCAAGCCCTAAACCCTAAACCCTAAACTCCAAACTCCTGCGCGTGGAACACTTGGCTTCGGCATCGGATGCAAGGGTTTAATCTGGGCCCTGAGCTCCCTAGCTGAGCCCAGACCCGGGAGGAACCTAGGAACTTAAAGGGTTTAGGGTTTAGGGTTTAGGGTTTAGGGTTTAGGGTTTTGGTGTTAAGGGGATTATAAGGGAAACCCCAACCCCTAAAAAAAGGACAAAAGGGCCTACTCCCGGCCCTCGGAGAAGCTTCCAGTGCGACTAGGGTTTAAGGGGTTTAAGGGCTTAAGGGTTTGAGGGTTTAAGTTTAAGGGTTTAAGGGGTTTAAGGGCTTAAGGGCTTGAGGGTTTAAGTTTAAGGGTTTAAGGGTTTAAAGTGCCAGAAGCAGCAGGCATACAAAGGGGGCCGGATTCCCCCTTCCGCGCTGTGGCGAAACCCGAAAACTCGAAACTCCTCAACGTCAACCCTAAGAGCCCTAGTGATAGACCCTACCTGGCACTCGAAACCAACAATTAAAAAACAATCACCGTGAGTTAGAAGGCATGACCCATAAAACTGTAGTATAAACCCGCATGAAACCCTGAATCCTGCACACCCCTGCCCTGTCCGGCTCGTTCGAAACGTTTCCAACATCCTGCCACAAGCCGCGACGCCCGGAACCCATTCGCATAGTATCTTTCGATATAGACGCTCATGTGCAACGTTTGAGGGTTCAAGGCTTTGGGCTTTAGGACTTTAGGGCTGAAGGGTGAAGGATTTGGGGCATAGACCCTAAACCCTAGCCCTAAACCCTAAACCCTAAACCCTAAACCCTAAGCCCTAAACCCTAAACCCTAAACCCTATGCAGGGCACTGGCACGCCGAGACTCGCTTTGCGATGGCGCGCGCACGCAGCTGCAGCCTTCTTGGGGTTTTGGGGTATCACGCTTGGAGCAATCCTAAGAAGCCCAAACCTACTTGTTTGTAGGGTTCCGAAGAATCCTATAACTAGGCTGCCCAGTACCCTAGGCTTAAAAAGGGTACCCTTTTTTGCTTAAAGGGGTTTATAAGGGAACCTAAACCCCCCAAAAAGGGAATAAGGGCACTACTGGGCATCCTAGATAAGGGAACTCCTACTAAGGACGTACAAACAAGTGGGTTTGGGGCTCTTCAGGAAGTGATGACAAAATCTAGGTTGCCCCTTGAAAAAAGTCGAGGACAGTTCCAAACAACATCCTTCCAAACCCAAAAAGGGATTCTGCATGCTGTGCCAAGATCTTGTGTTCGTTGGATCCTACGTTTCGGCTGAGGGTTTCGGATGCTGAGTTCATGAGGGGCATTTGGGGTTTAGTGACCTCTAGCACCCTACTTCACTGAACGGGGTCGCGCTGCTCCGCAATATTGCAGTCAAGCCGCGTATCTAGCAGACGTGCCAGGGCTATTCGCACAGCCTCATCGCCATCCGCAAACTGGATGACGACCTTACATGGCTAGCTTTCTGCTTGTGGGCCCCACATGCCATGGATGGGATTTAGAAACTACTTATTTTGGGAGTTTGCGAAAATCAGAAACCCCTAATATAAACCTCGGCAGGAGATGCCCTGACAATAAGAATCCCAATAAGCCCTAAACCCTAAACCCTGATACCCCTGATGTCGGAAACCCCCCCCCCCCCCCTTGAACTCCACTTCGAACTCAACAAGGGTTTAGGGTCCCATTTAGGGTTTAGGGTTTAGGGTTTAGGGTTTACAGTGAACAAAGCGTTGGAACATCCACCACACCCCAAAAGGTATACTAAAGGGAATCCCAGCTCTAATCATCCTTAAACCATGTTCCAACTTTCTGGACTTTGCTGTAGGCTCGATAGGGTTGAGGGTTTAGGGTGCAAAGTGCCATTGAGTATGCCGTGTTGGCCAGGCAGACTCCGAACCCCTGAGGGTCCATTCACGTATTCTGATATACTTGGGCCCAAGAGTCCCTATATAGGAGGTACTTTAAGGCCAAGTATTTAGGTACATGGACCCTTGCAAAACCACCAGAGCCCTTCACCCCGAAACCCCACACCCCGAATTTCCCAATCAGATCAAAAGCCCGCCGCAACCCGAAGGTCTGTGTGAAGATACCATCTGAAATCCTGAGCTTTATGTAGAACCTGTATCAGCATGCCCCGCACCCCGAGCTTAACACCCTATAACCCTCAACCCTAAGCCGGAATCTGTTCGGCCAGCTTGCACAGGTCCGCGGGACGGTGCCAGGCTTGTTCAACGAAACACCCCTGAGATTCCTCCGAAGCAGCTACTTCCGAAGGGCCCAAGCGTATAGATTGGGGGGGGCAAGCTTAAGCTTGGGATGACCTGGACGTGAACCCTCCACCCTGTAGCCAAGCCCTACTTGGAGGTTCAGGATCCTTATAACCCCAATTAAACCTGTACTTAAAAGCCCCCTGAGTCCCCCAAGTAGGTAGTAAGTAGACTTATACTTATAATCGTGGTGTTAAGTGCCCATGAACCTCCAAGTACAAGCACCACTTGCCGCCAACCCCCCCCCCCCCCCCACCGATTCTGCGGGTCTTCTAGCGCTAGTTTTCGCGAGGCTCTCCCGAGGTGCCTGTACCAGCTATAAACCTGCTAGACCCTGTAGGGCCATATAAACCGTGCAAGCCCAGAGAAGCCCTTGCAAGCCCCACAAACCTCTGCCAAGCCCACCCCATATTGTTCTAGATACCCCTTGTTACCCAAAACCCTAAACCCTAAACCCAAAACCCTGTACCCTAAAATGAAAATGCCTCGAAACCCGATATGTAGTACCCTTAGTAACCCTATCTAGGCCCTAAAGCTATACACATCTTCGACTCAATGGTTCTGCTTGGGGCTTTCCAGCCAAAGATTGTGGGCTCTTAGTTTGAAATCTAGGGTTTAGAGGTTTCGGAGGCCTGAACTTAGGTTCTTAGTTTGAAATAAGAGGCTTGGCGTTTTGGGATTTCGGAGTTTAGGTGGCTTTTTGCGAGGTTTAGGGAAGCCCTGACTAGGTAAGCCCTCCAAACCCCAAACACTGAGCCCAAAGTCTGAAATGGCTTAGGGTTCAGTGCTTAGGGCTTTGGGGATCTGGATGCAAACTCCTCTAACTCCTCACCAACATGCGCAATCCTGAAGTGCAACCACCCTCAGGTCGAAACTTAAACCTCTCGCCATCCCACCCAAGTCTCCCCCCCCCCTCCGGCGCTCCTTCCAGGGGCTCTGCCCGCCTGCTGATGGTGAAATCTTTCTGCAGTTTGGGGCTCTTGAGGTTTCGGATTGAGGGGGCGTGCGGTAGTTTATGAGAGATTTCAAGTTTAGATCCAGAAGCCCTAAACCCTAAACCCTAAACCCTAAACCCTAAACCCTAAGCCTGAAATTAAGATGCAGGGCTATTTTTGGGGGAAGCTCTCCAGGAAAAAGAGGGAGGGCAGGCCTCCCCTCTCAAGGAGCCTCAAGCATCCCATCCAAGCTCCCAAAGACCTAAACCCTAAACCCTAAACCCTAAACCCTAAACCCTAAACCCTAAACCGGTCAACCTTGGGGATTCTAGAGGCATTATGCTACCCCAAAAAGGTTAAAGGTTATCTACTCTACTCTACTACTCAGGCTTAGGGTCAAGGTTTAGAGCTTAGTATCAGGGTCTCGGGGCACTGAAGATCAGTAGTCTGCAGCCCTAAACCCTCAACCCACATTCACTTCCTTCCTCTTGGACATGTCTTTCTTGAAGCCTCTCCTTGCATTGTATGCAATTTTGCTTGTAAAGTCGAAAACGGAACCCTAAACCCTAAACCGGAAACAGCTGTAAACCCTAAACCCTTCCTTTGAGCACGCCTGGAGGAAAGCACACCTTTGTGCAGGGCGAAAAATTTAAGGTCATAGGTCTAGGGTTCAGGGCTTAGGGCTGGGACTTCTAGGGTTTAGGGTTTTGGGCTTGGGCCTGTCCAGTTGTTTGCTTTAGGATTTACCTCTTAGTGCTTCCTAAACCCTAAACCCTAAACCCTAAACCCTACACCCTACACCCTACACCCTACACCCTAAACTAAACCCTAAACCCTAAACCCTAAACCCTAAACCCTAAACCCTAAACCCTAAACCCTAAACCCTAAACCCTAAACCCTAAACCCTAAACCCTAAACCCTAACCCTAAACCCTAAACCCTAGAGCACGACAGTCTGACTCCCCTGCTGGGCCTTCTTCATCTCGGGCGTCTGGACTTTGGACCTGAGCTCCGCAGTCCTCCCCCTCACCCCCTTTTGGAGATTTAGGGTTTAGGGTTTAGGGTTTAGGGTTTAGGGTTTAGGGTTTAGGGTTTAGGGCTGAAGGCTTAGGGGGTTTGGATACAAGCTTCCTCTCTGAGTGAGGTCCTTCGGAAGAGGGGCCCCTAAACCCTTTACCCAAACCCTAAACCCTAGGCCCTAAACCCCACCTTGAAGGAACTGCAACACCAGGGGCGAAGCCATAGACTACACAGGGCGAACTGGCGGTGACTTTCGGAGCTACGAGATGGCCCGGAGGTTTGGGTGTTCAGGATTTGGGGTATTGAGGGTTTAGGGTTTGGGGTTTGGGGTTCGGGGTCTAGGGTTAGGGTTTGGGGTTTAGGGGTTTAGGGGTTTAGAGGTTAGGGTTTAGGGTTTAGGGTTTCGGGTTTAGGGTTTAGCGTTTCGGGTAGTTGGGGTGAAAGGCTGCGGGAGCTTCCGATGTACTGATCTTGGACGTCTGCACCTGCAGAGCACTATGATTCAATATATATAAATATGTATACACACACACACATATATATATATATATACATACATTCATATATTAATACATGTGTTCTATATTCTAGCTTTACATCAGCGGTGAAAAGTATAAGATAAGCATGCAGTACATATTATTAAATATTGCAGCGTACAACATATAATGTGTAACATATAAGTATACATACATACATGCATACATACATACATACGTACGTACATACATACATACATACAACATGACATAACATACGACAAGCCCTAACCCTTCAACCTAAACCCAATTTAATGCAGGTTTGAAGCTCTTGCCCACCCCCCACAATTTCGGGGGCCTTGGAGCTTAGGACTCCTCAGGAACATGCAAACGAGGAAACCTGACCCTTGAAGCAATCTAGTAGCCCTAAACCCTGAAACCCTAAAATCCTGGCTTTAGGGTTTAGGGCTGAGGGTAAACCCTGAATCCAGGACCCCTGAGCCCAAAAAATAGCTCCCCAAGCCAGGCCGGGCAGCACATCGTAGGTGTTTGCAGGAGCCACCAGAATGGGAATGCAACACGAGACTCGATGAGGATAGGCCTGGCTGTCTTGGTAGCCCAAAACCCTAAACCCTTCACCCTAAACCCTAAACCCTGAACCCGAACCCTGAACCCTGAACCCTAAACCCTAAACCCTAAACCCTAAACCCTAAACCCTAAACCCTAAACCCTAAACCCTAACCCAGGAACCATCTTGTAATAAGGGCACCCTTCTTTTGGGGTTGGTTCGTTGCAGGGAAAAGGGTACCACTGGGCTACCAAGCTGTTCGACTGAATTCGACTGGATTCGACTGGGCTTGTCGGGCAATTCTGAACATCGTTTGCGCGAAGCCTCGCCTCTTTTCCTTCGTAACGACAACAAAAAACAAAAACCAAAACTCTAAAATCGTCAGCACGAGATGGCCTCAGGCTCCGAACCCGAAACTTTCCCGAAACCTGAATTACACCCGTCCCCATGGTTCACAGACTGGGGCGAGATGTAGAGTTCTCTAAATTAAAAGACCTTCCCATGACATCCGCAGAACGTGAGGCCCCCTCCCTTCCTCCCCCTTCCTCCTCCCCCTTCCTCCCCCTTCCTCCCCCTCTTCCTCCATCCAATACACCCCGAGATGCCATCACAACATGTTCGTAAGCCCCATCTGGCAAAACCCCCATTGTGGGGATGCCCAAGTGAAGGTTCCTGGACCCCTTGAAGAGAATTGTTTCATAGAATGGCTACTTACGGCTCACTGCCTGCCTAAAGCCTAGAATCCTGTCAGGGTTTAGGGCGCCGGGAGTCTTGAAACTTCCTCCCGAAAACATCGCGAAGGGACAAGCAATTCAAGGTCTTAAGCTCTTTGTCGGAATTAGGGATAATTGGAGGGACCCGAATCTTGAAAATAGCGCCACGGATGTGGCCTTCTTGACGTAGTCTTCACCCTTCTCGTCGTTGTTCTGGTCTTTCTTCATGAGGTTGCGGAAATTGTTGTCCAGCAGTTCTGCTCGATCCTCTCACCCGCATGCTGGGTTCCTAGAGAGCCCAATCCCTCTTATGTAAAGAATCGACCTTAAATTATATAGGGATCCTTGCTACGACTTAAGGAATTTAAGGTACGTACTATTTCAGGAATATACCTTAAGTTATGTAGGGATCCTTAATCTGATGTGAGGTCTGTCCTTAATTAAGCGGTGTTGGGCTTTCTGGGTTCAGAGCGTTTGGATGCTCGAACGATGGTAGATTGGGGAAGGGGGGGGGGGTTCAGCTTTCTTGATCTCCCTAGTGGCCGGTCTAACCCAACACCCTGGTTAAGCCCTTAAGCCGCCGGCATACAAAAGAGCCAGGGCTTAGGGCTTGGGGCTTGGGGCCTGGGGCTTATGGGGTTTAGGGTTTAGCACCCAACCTTTAGCGTCCGCTTTCTGCTGTATCCTGAGCTTCCCTAAACTCAGCCCTAACCGACGCCTGAAACACTCTAAGCTTTTACCTTGGTGGCACTCATGCAGAGTCCCCCCTGTAGAAGAGACCCGAATCGAGAACAACACTTGGAGTCTTGAGCCCTATGCGCCGGGCCTCAATGATGGTCCTTGCCACGTTGCAACCAGGGACCCTAAGCCCAAACCCCCAAACTCCCTGAACCCTACACCCTAAGACCGCAAGTCCCCTTGAGTGTCAGGTGAAGGACAACCCCTGTGCAGAGCACCGAGACCAAAACTCACTCGCAGCACAAAACGCTAAACCTGATGGACCCTATACACCCTAGAATTCCAGGGGCCCTAGCTCAACTCTTTTATCAGGGTCCATGTGGTCCCCAAGGCTAAACCCTAAACCCTAAACCCTAAACCCTAAACCCTAAACCCTAAACCCTAAACCCTAAACCCTAAACCCTGAACCCTTTATCAGGGTTCATGTGGTCCCCAAGGCTATAGAGCCCAAAACGCCCCCGGCCTTCCACTCGTCCGGAGCCTTTGGCACCGTATAGAGGCCTCGAGGCTGGTCGTGCTTCCCCCGGCATGTAGGGTTTAGGGTTTAGGGTTTAGGGTTTAGGGTTTAGGGTTTAGGGTTTGGGGTTTAGGGTTTAGGGTTTAGGGTTTAGGGTTTAGGGTTTAGGGTTTGGGGTTTGGGGTTTGGGGTTTGGGGTTTGGGGTTTGGGGTTTGGGGTTTGGGGTTTGGGGTTTAGGGTTTGGGGTTTAGGGTTTGGGGGTTGGGGTTTGGGGTCTGGGGTTTGGGGTTTGGGGTTTGGGGTTTGGGGGTTGGGGTTTAGCGGGTTTATCTGCCATTGGGCAATCCCGGGAAAAATCTGTGGGATGGGTGATGGGTGCTCCAGAAAATCTCCGCGAGAGTCTCGTCGGGCACTCGGGGAAACTTTGCGGGAGTCTTTGCGGGGATTTCGGGAAACTCTGTCAGATTCGAGGGGCAATTCTACAATCATAATTCTCTGGTGGGAGGAGCAGAAACCAAGTTCAAGATGACCGAACCTATTGTGGGGAACAACATATGCCATATCCGAAAAATCATTCTTCCATGGCTATGTAGTTGAACACTATGGCTATAGGGCGTTTGGGGATTTATTTGGCCCAAGGGCCCTGCAGTATCCTCTGCGCCCCAAAATTTGGTGCATCCAAACAGCGTGCCAAACACCCCTAAAGCAAAACCCTAGAACCTAAACATTCCTAAGCCCTAAACGCTGTAGACACAATTTTCAAGCGGGCTTTCTCGGTGTTCGGGCCGGGACACGGCGTACCACACACACACACACACACACACACACAGGGCTCGCTCCTTAAAACCTCAAACCTAAGTATTTGGGTTCAGGGTTTAGGGTTTAGGGAACCTGAAATCGGTAATTCCCAAAACAGGGGTCCTCAGAATCTACCCAAATGCCATAAGCCTTCTTCCAAAAGGGGCCCCGGAATTCGCAACTAACATGGCTTCACCATCACGGCAGCTGTATCCCTTGGATGGCCCTTAAAACCCCCTTGAAAAAATCCTAAATATCAGCCTCTTAAACCGAATGAGGGAAAAGAAGGTATCCGATGTGCCTACCTAGTATCTACTCGATCGATCCTTGGCAGTAGCCAAGGAAACTCTAAACCCTAAACCCTAAACCCTAAACCCTAAACCCTAAACCCTAAACCCTAAACCCTAAACCCTAAACCCTACGCCCCCTCTTTTGAAGGCCGGGTGTCCGGATCCGAACCAGGCAGTGCCAGGGTCGCTTTTCATTGTGGCCTTGGCTTGCTTCAGGTTCGCTAGGGTAGGTTTGGGGCCTATAAACATTATTTGTTTATGATCTTTTGTTCAGGATTACATAAGGACTATGTGACTATGTAAGGATTAGGGGTGGGGGGGGGGGGTGCTGAACATTAAAAGGTATTTTCAAGTCTGGGTATGGGGGTCTCAGGACAGGCGCCGTACTTGCAGACGTGGTACTTTGCCCATGCTTGATGACCCCAGGGGGCTGCCATTAAACCCTAAACCCTAAACCCTAAACCCTAAACCCTAAACCCTAAACCCTAAACCCTAAACCCTAAACCCTAAACCCTAAACCCTAAACCCTAAGCCCTAAATACATGCCCCGAAAGTCTTGGCTGCCAACAGCACCTCGATGAAGCCATGAACATCATCTCCAAGCCCTATCTCAAGTTACGGCCTTGAAGCCGTACTGAAGCCCTATCTCAAGTTACGGCCTTGAAGCCGTACTGAAGACAAAGGGAAGACTCCGGCATTCCCATTCTCTCAACCTTGAATCTGAAACTACATGGCCGACAAAGTAGCCGAATAGTAAAGAAGGTTGCGTGTTGAGTGGAGTTGATAAGGGAGCACTGCGAGTGCCTAAGCCCAAAGACAAGGAATAAGGGCACCACCTCAGCCAAACCCTTAAAACACTTCAATCAGAATTTTCGGCCAGCAAACCCTCAAAGTATACACCCTAAACCCTACAGTCAAAAAACTTCGCCGAGCAACCCAAACTTCAGCTGCTGGTTTCTCTTCAGACGTGACTTCTCGAAAAGTCAGCTCCTGGGTTTCTTCCAGCTGTTTAGGGTTTAGGGTTTAGGGTTTAGGGTTTAGGGTTTAGGGTTTCTGCTTCAGGCTTTCGGTGTAGTGTTTGGGGTTTAGGCTTAGGCTTTACCTAGGCCCCAAAGTATGTAAAACATTGCTCCTTGTATGGGTGGGTTTTGGGCAATTTGCGTAGACACTTGGGCGGCCAAGGTCGAGTGTGTTGGGGAGGTTTAGGGGGCGGCTTTGGGCCCTAAGGCATATGTAGAGCGCGAGGGGCAGGAGTATTCAAACAGTATTGTACTGCTGAAACGGGTTGAGGGCTTAGCGTTTAGGGCTTTAGGGTTTAGGGTTTAGGGCTGTGAGCCGACGTTGGGACAACGACACCGCCGAGAACTTCGCTACTCCGCAAGTGCCTTCTACAGCACCCGAAGGGTCCATGTACCTATATAGTCGGGTGTAGGGTGTGGGGTGTGGGGTGTAGGGTGTGGGGTTTAGGGTTTAGGGTTTAGGGTTTAGGGTTTAGGGCTTAGGGTTTAGGGTTTAGGGTTTAGGGTCCGTGTACCTAAGTGGTATATGCTTGGGCCTTGAAGGGGTTCCCATACAGTAGCTTTAGGGCCCAGGTGTATACCATATAGGCCTTCAGGGCAGGGTGCTCAAAATGTTAGGCCGCGGATGTGGTTCAGGGTCCCTTGCTGTCACAGGAGCCTCATGCTATATGGGTTGTTCTCTAAATTCGGGCTTAGGGTTTAGGGTAACACTAAACACTCAACCCTAAGTCCTAAACTCTTTTTCTGGGTCCTGCTAATAAGGTGCCGTACTATCATAGGAACCGAAGAAAGCTACAGGCTGCGTGCCGAGCATCGCTGGTGTAATGAAACACTACTCGACTGTCCTCCAGGCAAGCAGGGTCTTTGGGTTTAGGGTTGAGGGTTTTGTGTTTTTGGGCTTGCGGGGGGAGGCTGATCCTGAACCTCGGTACCTGAAGTCTGAACAGCAACCCAAGAAACACTTGAATACACGCAACTCCAACGACGTACAAACCCCCAGCTCCAGAGTCTACCCCTCGCCCCCCACTCCTCCCTCGATGAACGGGACTTCTGCTTTGAACATGTGAAGCACGTATTTTTGTTTGCCAAAGGAGTGATGCTTGGCTAAACTCTGGAGGCCCTGTGGGGCTGAACCCCTCGCCCGACTTAGATGACTTGCGTGGCATCCGAGGCTTGCCTATGACAACCGCAAGCAGAAAGAGAAAGTGACAGCAGAGAACCTGCCGGCCCTTTTTCTCGCCAGGCCGGATGATATCTCTTTGAAAGAAGCTACTTGGCCATCGAGAAGCAGACGTGAACCGCCATGGAAAAAAAAACCACACCTTCAAAATACACAATATGTTGCACAGCCACCCCCCCCCCCCCCCCCCCCCCCCCGGAAAGACAGTGAGCTTAGGGAGTATATAAAGCCTGGTTTACACCCTAAACCTGAGACCCAGAACCCTGTGAACCCTACAAACCCTTGTCCGGCTGGCCCATCGACAGGTCGAGGGCATCGGCCCAGACCTCAATGGTAAGGCGTTTCGGCAGGTTCGGTGTAGGACTTCAGGCTTTTTCTTAGCAGGGAATGAGGGAATGAGGGTCCCTGAATCCCTATATATATATATATATGTATATATATATATATGCCCTTTTAAGGGTTTATATAGGGTACCTGTTTCCCGCAGTCCCGACTAAGAACCCGGGGGAGTGCCTTTAGGTTCCAAACCCCATATATATTGAGCCCCTAAACCTTAAACCCCTAAGCACGAAAGCCTGGGGAACAAAACATGTAAAACGTGTGGCTCCCTGTCAGTGTGTGGCTGCACAGCTCTGGGAGAGCCTGGATCCGGAATCGTGTCGTCTGAAGCCTCGCCGCCTCAGACTTCAAGGCGAAAAGCGTGGGTAGATCCGAGAAAGGCCGGACCACCAGCCATGCCCATCCTAGCAAAGGATGCGCCAAAAGGGCGGCTGGCCAGGTTGGATGGCATCGCGAGCCATGCCAGCTTGCATTGCGTCTGGCCGTCTTGGCAAGTTCATCGCAAAGTTCGTTCCCAACATCACCGACATGACCTGGCACATGCTCATGATGAAGATCGACTCTGTTTTGAACACAATGACGCAGTGAAGGGACACGTTGTGCCAGCGATTGTACTTCTCCGGAAACAGTGGGAGGCAGGGAAGCCCTGCAGGTGTCCCTGCCGGCAGCGGTGCAGTCATACAACAGTTTGACTGGTAGCTTGTAGGCTGGGGCATATTCGAATGCCCATGCAAGAGGCCAACATAGAGCAAGCACTTCACTGGTCAAAGCGTATCATCACACTCGCCTAGGTAATAGGGGTTAGGGTTTATGGGTTTAGCTGCTTAGGGGTTCAGGGGGAAAGGGGTGGTTTGCTGAAGTACATTCTGACCTTAGATCATCGATGCAAGGCGTAGGGCGCCCCAAAGAAGTTATAGAACGTAGCTAGCGAGCTCGCCCCCACAATAGCCCTCCACGAACCGCTTGAAGAATGAAGCTGAGACGGTTCTTGTCCAAAGCCCTAAACCCTAAACCCCTAAAACCTAAACCAGAAACCCTAAACCCTAAACCCTAAAAGCGTCGCGGGTTCGGGACCCTGCCTGGGCTCTCGGTCAGCGAACAGCTCAAGCGTTTATACTCTGACCAAGACCTCGTCCTCGTCGTACACGGCCCAATTCCCGAAACACCCTACACCCTATAGGGTGTCGGGTTGAGGGAATAGGGTTTAAACCCGACACCCTAAAACCCTTCAAGGTTTTGGGTTTAGGGCTTCAGGGGTATAGGGTTAAAACCCTAAACCCTAAACCCTAAACCCTAAACCCTAAACCCTAAACCCTAAACCCGGCGATCTCCGGGCTCTTCTCTCGTACTCCAGGCGCCCGGACTCGGATGCCGGTGCGACGATGCTCCCAGCACCTGGGTCTGCTCAGGGACTTGGGGATTCAGGAGCACTGTAGGGTTTAGGGTTTAGGGTTTAGGGTTTAGGGTTTAGGGTTTAGGGTTTAGGTTCAGGGCACTGTAACGATAAGGGATGGAGGGATTTAGGTCATTTAAGGTCCAGGGGGTAGCACTTCAGGGCTTAGGAATTGTAGGGGCCGAACCCTCAAACCCTCAACTCCTAAACCTGTGGACCCGACGAGTCACCCTACATCCTAAGCCCACCGAAACCCTGAACCCTAAACCCTACAGGCCACAAGAAGGGCTGTTGAGGTTTGTAGATATGTTCAAGATTGCGAACCGAAACGGTGAGGGCACCTACTCACGACATGAGCGGGTGCACCCAGGATTCTTTGGCGCGGTCCTGGGATAAGGCAAATCCTAAACCCTAAACCCTAGAAGCCCTATTGCAACCCTAAATAAGCCCCATAAACCCGAAATACACCCCATAAACACCCTACAGACCCTGAACCCGAGAAGCCCTAAAAACGGCATCAACTATGTCAACCCTGGTATCACTACAAAACCCTTAAAGCTCTAGAGACCCTATAAACAGTATATATATATATCTATATATATATATATATAGATCGTATACGCCCTAAATCACATGGGTATTTCCCAGGATAGGGATATCCCTTTAATACCCCTAAATCGAATAGAACCCCCTTGAGCCGGTCAAGCGCCCTCTCCCCGTGTCGCCTCACCTGTGCTTTTGTTTCCCGGTGCTGGCAGGGGCAGGCCGACCACAGCCTCTGGCGGAGTCCCAGGAGCCAGAGCTTTATCCTCCGGCGTCTTCGGCTGACGCAGGTCCAAGCCAGGCCACGGAGGCACCAGGTCCCGCGCAGGCAAAGCTTGCACTTTGGCCCGGCACCGTGATACCCCGGCCAGCCATGTTGAGCAAGATCACACCAGCCACTAGATTTCGGCCTGTTTGATCTCTTGTTCTTGCGCATGGTGCTTTTTTCGTTTTGCCAGAAAGTTTACAAGTGGACATAACTGTGTTCAGGGATCTGATGTTCCTGGCTTGTTTCTGGGTCTAGGCTAGACTTCTCACCGATGGACTACGTGAGTCAGCCTTGATTCACGCGCCTTGCACGCTCCGGGTGTAGGGAGGAAACACAGCCCTTAGCCCTGAACCGTAAACTACAGAGTTTAGTCCCTGAATGCCGGGGCATTGGAGTCCGCGTGTCTTGGACCAACAAAAAGGGTACCCCTATTATCGGCAACATCGACATAGCTGTTATCACCCAGGCGCCAGCAGTCCGGCAGGAAGTCCTTAGCAGTGGCGAGGCATCATAGGGTTGGTTGAGAGTTTACGTCGGGTTTACGTCTGTGTAGTTTGGGGTTCCGGGTTTGCATTTGAACACCACTCTAAGCCCTAAACCCTAAACCCTAAACCCTAAACCCTAAACCCCTCGTATTGGTACATTGAGATTCGGCTTCTAGGGCTCCTTGATCTTGCTCAGGAGTAGCGCTCCCCTCCCCTCACTTCAATTCACCCCCTGCCCCTGAATGAAATATTTCCCCTATGGGTGGCTTTGGGGTGGTTGTGTTGGGTTTAGAGTATAGGTATAGGGTACAGGGTACAGGGTATAGGGTCTAGGGTATAGGGTCTAGGTAGGGGATAGGGTATAGGGCAAAGGATATAGGGTATATGGCTGGTTTCCGAAAGTAGTGGTACCCTTTTGGGGGGTCCCTTTAAGGGGATTCTATGCCGGGTATAAAAGGGGTACCCCGATTTTGGGAACATACTTATGGGTGTTTCCGAAAGTAGAGGTACCTTATTGGGGTCGGCCCTTGTAGTCCCTTAGAGGATCTTTAGAAAGGCCCCCAAACCCAAGGGTACAACCTTAGGGGTCCGAGACCACACGCACCCCTGTGAGATTGACGGCGCGCGTCGTAGTCCCCCCTCTCGAAGAAGTGGCCCTGACGGTACCTCTTCTCCTCGGGGCGATTGCGGGCTGCAATTGTGATATGAGGTTTAGGGTTTAGGGTTTAGAGGTTTAGAGTTTAGAGGTTTAGGGTTTAGGGGGTTTAGGGTTTAGGGTTTGGGCCATAGGCGCTAGGTCTTTGACTGTCGAGTCATCCTAGACCCTAAATCCATGCAGCAGAGTTGTCTGAGGAGCTGGCTAACAAATGTGAGCTTCAGGAGTGATAGTGAAGACCACACTGGTGTGTACACTAAGCCTTCAAGTCCTAAACCCTAATAGCCTGATCCACGAAGGAAGCTAGATGAATGTGAAGGGTCTTGCGGTCCTTTGTGGGAATGCTTTGGGATGCTTCCGGCACACCTAGGATTTGGGGTTCAGGTTTCAGTCTCTTAGAGCCATCAACTAAGGCACCTTGCCCAAGATCCTAAACCCCATATAGCCACATAGGCTATTCTATGTTGGATTCAGAGTGCACCCAGACGCAGAGCTTCCCTGTCCTTATACTAGGGCATCCGGGAAAAATAGACTTGAGCTGGCACATGCTCCTTCAGCATCACCGAAAGAATAGCCAAACCCCAAACCCCAAACCCTGCGGCCTGCGAACCTCCACAGACTCAGTACGGGCTGTTCAAGGGTTCCTAGGTTTCCTTTTGCAAATTGATCCTTCGTAGGGAATGAGGTAAACGAACATACATACATATAACAATATATATATATGTATATATATATATATATATGAATTACATATATACATATACATATAAGGGGGATACAGGGCACCTGCGCCCCTCCTTCCCTGCCTACAAAAAACCAGTGGGCTCATCCTGGTACTTCCCCTAAACCCTAAACCCATGCAGGGCTTGTATGGCCTCGGAATTGTTATGGGTTTTGTGGGGTACACTCTAAGCACACTCACTTCTAACAGTTTCTTAGCCCTAAGCCCTGATTCAGAGAACCCCATGAATAACCCTCTTAAGGAAAATGTAGGGAAGCCAACTCCGACCTCCATACCCCCCCAAACCCTAAACCCTACTAAGAACCCAGCAAGTTTGACCCCGAACACCCGGCTGCAGCTTGCGGAGGAGCTGCAAAGTAGTCGCGGAGAGTGTTCTCTTCCATTCTGCGGGACCTTCTGCAGGGGTTTAGGGTTTAGGGTTCAGGGGTTAGGGTTTAGGGTTTAGGGTTTAGGGTTTAGGGTCCAGGGTTTAGGGTCTAGGGTCTAGGGTTTAGGGTTTAGGGTTAGGATGCTTCTACGCAGGGATGGCCCTGAAATCATAAGCACACAGGGTGTTTTCGCTTAACCTCATTGCGGCCAAAGGCGGGGCGCGATTCTTTCTCATCAACACAGCATGCTCCCTTCCTTGGACCCTGCCAGTGTCGATGCAGAAATGGGAGTTACGCACCAGTAACTGTAATGTTATGACTCGGCCGTCTCATGACTCTCTCTAGCGCTTCAAAGTCACCTGAGCATCTTGAAGGATGTCCCCACACTGACCTACACCAAAGCAGCCTTTGGGCCTTTTCAAGCTCTTACGGAAGACCGTAAAAAAGCCGCAAACCTCACATCCCAAACCCAGCAAAGCAGGGAGGGTACGCAGACAAACATAGACGCGCACAGACAGCGCAGAGGTGCTCAGAGATGGGCATAAATGCGCATACTGCCTCAGGACCTCAGGACAACCAGAACATAAACTCCAAACCCAAAAGCCCCAATCCCTAAAACCCCTAGGTCCTTCAGCAAGGGAAGTCAAAGGAGGGTGGAGGAAACACAAAGATCTCTTGGTAGCCCGGCCGCCATATTGTAGCAAACCTGAGCAGTTAAAACCCGAAACCCTAAACCCTAAACTGTAGACTCTAAACCCTAAACCCTAAACCCTTGTGGCCTCTAGCTCAGCCGAAAGCTGGCCACACTGCATGGCTTCTGTGGCCCCATGAGGCCTGGATTGTCTGTGAAGGACACACTGAACGGCTTGTGGGCTTGCAATCTAGGGGGCCGGAAGAATTGGAATAGGGATTTTTTTTTGGGGGGGGAGGGTTGTTATTTGTTATGGTAGAACTATATATAGGTACCCCAAGGGATTCTTGTGAGTAATTATTGCGACCCCCTATAGTAGGCATTGATACATGGCTTTCAGGGGGGGGTTAGGGTTCGAGGGCTTGGGGCTTAGAGAAGTTTTAGGGCAAAGGCAGAAGCTCTTGGTGGAGATGAGTCTTGCAACAGGGCTTCCCATCACCATTCCTGCATGCTGCTTGAGCATGGCCCGCGCGTCTCGAATTGGTCAGTAGTCGATGAGCGTGGAGTAGACCCTGGAAAAAGTATATACTTTGTAGGTATGAGTAGCTATACATAGTAGGAACCCAGAACCAAAACATGTACTAAAGCATAGTACTACAAAACCCAGAATCAGACTTCGGGATGGACCTATGAAAACAACTCCTCACATTACTGTTGAACTGCTACTTCGAGTTTAGGGCCCTAGGGTATCAAGAAATGTAAGTCAATGTCTATGTAATGGTTTCAGGACTTCAGGATTTGAGGGTTCCAGGATTGCAGGACACCCCCCACACCCATGTGCCCCTCTAGCCTCGGCTGGAGCACTGTCGGAAACATTCCCCTACGCCCTGAACACCCTCAACTGCTCAAGGTGACTTGGACAGCATGTTTCCTCAGAGCCCCTCTGAGCAGAGCATAAGCAACTGCAAACAGTCGGGTTGCTGTGGGCATTCTTGGCTGAAGGCTGCGGCATCAACACTTGCTTCAACTTGCCTCTTCTCCGACTGACAATCCAGCCAAGTTGACCCTCAATCCCCAAGCCTATACCCTGAAAGGTTTAAACCTCTTTCGAAAGCCCGAAAAGACCTAAACCCTCCATGCCTTAACCCTAACCCCACGAGTGATGTCCCTAAACGCCCTAAACCCCTTTTTGGGATTATCGCAGCCGAATCCGAATGAAGCGCCTGAAAACCCTACACTTATCAAAACGATGTCCGAACCGACGGGTTTAGGGCTTAAGCCCCACAGACCAACTGCTATTTAGGACCTCACAGAGTTGTTCTTTCGGGTTTAGGGTTTAGGGTTAAAGGTTTAAGTGTTTAGGGATGCTGGAGCAAACAGGAGATAGAACATCCTCAGTCTTCCCTCCGACGCCCCACACTCCGACACCCCGAGTCCCAAGCGAAAAGCGCCGACTTCCCACTAAGAGCTAGTAATATTTAGGGGTATAAGGAGGGACCCCTAGAAGGGACCCTTCATCTTCTTCCCCTACCTAACCCCTATGCGTGCCATATACAATATGGTCTCTTTTTATCTATAAGCAGCCCCTAAGAAACCCCTAAGGTCCCTCCCTAACACCTCGAACCCTGCACATGTACCACAAGCCTGAGAACCAAATTCAGCAAAGCCAGCAAAGTGGAGAGCTGCGAAGGCCTACAGCTTAGTTGCTGAGTCCATAAGCCCCAAAAAGTGTACACTCTCAGTTCTATAGGCGGATTATAGTACCCGAAAAAGTGTAATTCAAGTGTACTCATTCAGCTACTAAGACAAAGAAGCCAAGCCAAGGTTGTAGGCCCCACGGACTAGCTCAGGACGTCGGGTTTAGGGTTGTAGGGTTTAAGGTTTGGGGCTTAGGGCCTACCACTTGTTTCGGGCAAAACGTTTGGGCTTTCAGGTTCAGAACCCTAAACCCTAAACCCTAAACCCTAAACCCTACACCCTAAACCCTATCCCCCACGCCAAAAAAACTTAACCTTAATCCCTCCCCCCCCCAAAAAAAGAGTTTGAGTCTCTAGAGAACTGTTGATTCGGCAGATGAGCCCAATATCATGACTTCGCCACAGGCCCACAGCAACCATGGCTGGACTCCAGCGACTTGGGACGTTTGGCTTATGGTTTATGTAAAAGGATTTAGGGTTCAGGGTTTTGTAGGGTTTAGGGTGTCGGGTTTAGGGTTTAGGGTTTAGGGTTTAGGGTTTAGGGTTTAGGGTTTAGGGTTTTGTAGGGTTTAGGGTGTAGGGGTTAGGGCGTGTCTTTGAGGACAAAAAATAAGGTGGCCGCTGGTGATTTTATCGGTTCCCTGGAGTACATCATCCCATGCTGACGAAATTCGCGCTGCATTGATGGGATCCAGCCATCTTAACGCGAAACATCACGCCAACAGGCTTCCGTGCATTCCTGGCCTTATTGTTAAGGTTTTGGGCTTCGGGCTTAGGGTGAACGATGTTGATGCAGCATGTATGACGCGAAACGAAACCTATAACCCTCACAGCAGGGTGATGCTCGCCAACGAAACTTGTAACCCTCACAGGAGACTGATGCTACATGCAATCAAGTCTTGCCTCGAGGGTTCGTGGTTCGGGGTTTAGTATACAGGCCCCGTGCACCGTGATATAGCGGCATGTTTTTGTTGTTTGTTTTGTTTTTTTTTTTTGGGGGGGGGTATTATAATGAAAGTATCTCGAACCCCACGCCCCACTTTGAGTTGTCGTAGAACCTTATCTGAGCTACAAGCACAGGGTTCAGGTTCTAGGGTTTAGGCTTAAGCTTTGTAGACTATGTCTATCAGTCAGGAACTTGCGTATGCTTCTCCGGTTCTTACCTGCATCGTCTCTGTTCTCAAGTCACACCCATTGAAGCCCCGAGCCCTGGACCCTTCGCCCTTCGTTTTAACTGTAGGTACCTTAAACCCTAACCCTAAACCCTAAACCCTAAATCCTAAACCCTAAACCCGAAACCCTTTGAAAGCTCACAGCTTCGGTACGAAGATTTCGGAGCTTGTGGCTTTAAAGGCCTTCTGGTTTCATAGCTTTGCGCTCAGGGACCCAGGGTTGACATCCCGAACTCGCAATCTAGCATGAGCCCCGGAGAAGCTGAATGTAGAAACATCTCAGGTCTCCTGAAGTTGTTGAAAAATGTCGCGGGCGGTAGTTGAGCAGATGCCCTGTGAAGGTTCAAGGCCCCCGGTTCGCTGACACTTCTAAGCCTCGGCCTGCGTCTCACTGCTGCAAGAGCCTAAGCCATCCAATTTGGATGCCCTAAACCCTAAACTCTACGATCATCTCTAATCCGCAGCGTGCTGTTGATAGCTGCTATTCTTCACCTCCTTGTCTGCAAGAAAAGTTTAGGGTTTAGGGGTTTAGGGTTTGGGGTTTCGTGTTTAGGGTTTAGGGGTTTTAGGGTTTAGGGTTTAGGGGTTTCGGGGCTTAGGGTTTAGGGGTTTAGGGGCTAAGGGGCTTAGGGTTTGTGTGGCCATGCGCAGAAACGAATTTGCACCGAATTGCGCACTCAGTGAAATGCCTGAAGGGACTTGGAGGATGGGCTTTTTGCTAGGCCTGATCCCCATGATCAAGCCTTCTAAAGGGCCTTTTTAAGGGGCTTAGGGTTTAGGGCCTAGGGTTTAGGGCTAGGGTTTAAGGTTTAGGGTTTAGGGTTTAGGGTTTAGGGTTTAGGGTTTAGGGTTTAGGGTTTAGGGTTTAGGGTTTAGGGGTAATGGAGGTCATCTAGTTTTGGGCAAGCTGGATGTGGGGCTGGTTCCAAATGATCGGTCGCGTCCCTTAGCTATATCTTCGAGGTTGCTGGCGGCCTCATGAGGCTCATATTAGTTTTGGGGGATTAGGGCTCAGGATTGTTGGGGCTTAGTAGGGGCTCAAGGTGACACTTTTTTCATGAAAACGTGAGGCTCATATGATTTTTGGGGGATTAGGGCTCAGGATCTTGGGGTTAACAGGGGCTTAAGGGGCAGGCTTGGCTAGTGAACGTATGGATTTTTGAAGGAGGTTCGACTTGGTAGCCCAGCAACCATACTGTAATAAGGGCACCCTTTTTGGGGTTGGTTATTTTATAAGGGAACCCATAACCAAAAAAAGGGGTAAAGGGTACCACTGGGCTACCAAGTCGAATACCGAGCACCTGAGGCAGGTCAGTGTGTTGGGTTTGGAAGCTGGGTGGCTCCCGTCTTGCGCACGGTCTTGGTGAAAGGTGTGCGTTCTAACACCTAAACCCTAAACCCTAACCCCTAAATCCTAAACCCTAAACCCTCACCCTAAACCCTAAACCCTGAATGTTCACCGAACTACAGGGTGGCACGGTATCGGATCCCATGATCGGAAGCCCACAATCTGGAAAACAGAAGCCAACGATCCCTCAACAAATCCCTGAACTTAGTTGACGATTCTTCAGAAACCTGGCAAAGACATAGGCCATTTAGGCTTAGGGGTTTAGGTGCTTGGGGGTTTAGGGGTTTGGGGGTCTAGGGTTTAGGGTTTACGGTTTAATGTTTAGGGCTTAGGGGCACAAGGTAGACCCTACACTCTGGATCCTCCCCTGCGCCTGCTTGGGCAGACCTTCAGGAACCCCTCCGGACAGGCCGGTTTGTGTTCTGCGCCAGGCCCTCCTTTCACAGACGAGCCCCCGATCGGGGTTTAGGTTTTAGGATCAGGGTTCGGATGCATATAGCTCGAATATCCATCGAGGCTAGAAGTAGCTTTGACCTGAAGTTATGAGTGGGGGCACATCCTCCAAGGATAATCCCTCTAAACCCTAAACCCCAAACCCTAAACCCTAAACTTGCCCTAAACCTGTGAAGAATGCGCTGAAGTTAAAGCTCGTAGGGCCTATATGCTAAATGTTGGACCCCCGAGTCACGCCCAGGTACCTACCACGCCGCCCTCTGAACATAAGCTGAAGGCACTGCCAGCGCAGCTCCAAAAAAAGGAGCTTGATGCAGAGATGTACAGGGAAGAGCAAGAACCACTATTAGCGCATCTTCGGAATTTCAACCCTAAACCCTAAACCCCAAACCACAAACCCTAAACCATAAACCCTAAACACTAAACCATAAACCTCAACCCCTGAACCTTACATGAATTGAGGGTTCACAGGCCAAAATTTACGGCCTTGCTGCTAACGACAACGTCCGTTCTCCACAGAACCCTAAACCTTACACTTGAGACCCCACATGGAAGGTTCCCTATTTTCTGGTCCCCTTCGGGGATCCTACACATCTCATGGTCCTTTCTATGGGTTCCAGGCTATTGTTTTTTCATACTGTGGGGGGGTCCAGGTTTGGAACCCTAAACCCTGAGCCCTAAACCCTAAACCCTAAACATTAAACCCTAAACCCTGAACCCTAAACCCTAAACCCTGAACCCTAAACCTAAGGTTTGGCGAACTGTCGCCAGTCCTGCCGACACTCGCGCAGCGGCAGCCGCGGGGCTTCGTCTGAGGGCCCCTGAAGACTGAAGAGAACGGGCAAATTCAATACACACATATGTATATCAATATGTATATATGTATATGTATATATGTATATCTGTATATATATATATATGTATATATATATATGTACGCAGGTCGTATAGTAATTGTATTATGAACCTTGGGACTCCCGGTGATGCTCTGAAGGTTCCTATTTGTTAGCTACTTTGCGGGTCTATGGAGCTTCATCGGGCGAAAGTGCAAGGCTTGGGATTAGTAGTTTAGGGTTTAGTAATTTAGGGATTAGTAACTTAGGGTTTAGAAATTTAGGGCTTGGGGCTTAGGGCTAGGGACTTGCGCTTGGGATTTAGGCCGCTTAGACTGAATTCGTGTAGGGTTTGAGTTCAGAAAGCCGGTGTTACGATAAAGGATGCCCTGTGTATGCGTATCCGACATTCAAGGCTCGGTATGGATGATTTATCGAACTCATCCTAAACCCTAAACCCTAAACCCTAAAACCCTACAACCACCTTTTGCTGGGCCTTGCCCCGCCGGCGCTTCATCTCGGGCTCGGCCGGCGCTGCCTGGCGAGCAACCGAAAGGGTGCCTCTTTGTGCTGGCATCAGTTTAGGGTTAAGGGTCTAGGGTCTAGGGTCTAGGGTCTAGGGTCTAGGGTCTAGGGTTTAGGGTTTAGGGTTTAGGGACTGGCATGGAGCTGCCATCGCTTAGCACAGTGCGTCGAGGCTGGACAAAGCCATTGATCGCATCTTAGATGCTGAGGATGCTGAGCGTGGCAGCTCATTCTGCGTGTGGTGTTCTGCGGACGGGGGTGTAGGGTTAGGGATATAGGGTTCAGGGCTCGTAAGTCTGCAGGGCTTGTAGGGTTTAGGGCTTGGTGAGGTTGAGGTTTGCAGGGCTTAGGACTTGAAGAGGTGGTGATAGGGTACAGTTCGAGAAGATTGGCATGCTGTTTGGGTCGTCATAACCTGACATGTTCCGGGCGCGTGAGATTGCCTCAATACTTCATCCCAGACTTAGGGTTTAGGGTTTCGGGGTTAGGCTTGAGATTTCGGGTGTAGCTGAGTTTCAATATTTCATGTCACGAATGATTTCGAAAATGACTGCCCAGCACTCGCTTCTGTCAATGCGAGGTAATCAGATGACCCTAAAGGGCACCCTCTTTCTTCCTAGGTCACGCTTGGGTTAATATGGTCCCTTGCCTCTGCAAATGGGTTCTGAGGTAATATAGGGTATATGGGGATATAGGGTTTAGGGTTTAGGGTTTTGGGCTTATAAGGGAACCTCAACCCCCCTCCCCATCATGAGGCTGGCTCTGATTGACGGGAGGCGCATGTGCCCAGGCCCAGAACATTTGCAAACCCGAAGCCCCCAAACCCTAAATCCTAAACGGCTAACCCCAAACACCCCGAGAGGCATTTCCCAGCAAGTGTTGTGGCTGCGCATGCTCCGCCCACCCCGAACCTACTTGTGATCATGTCGCATGGTAGGTCTCCTCGATAAGGGCCCCTTTCTCTACAAGGGCCCTCGCTCATGTTTATGGCAAACCCTCCCCCACCCTCACCACACTAACAGAAAGGGCATCATTTAGATACCTTCCTGATCTCGGTCCTACCCACTTGCGCTGAACTCTGAAGCCGTTCACCTCCGCTGGAGCATCCGCAATTTCGGCCTAAGATTGCTGGCGCCAAATTCAAAGTCCAGTGAGAAGTCAAGCATAACACTCTAAACCCTAAAAGCCTTGACCCTGCGGGGATTTTGGCCTCTTGGACTACGAGGTTTCACAGTGGACCACCGCACCATTGCCTTTTTAGAGTCGCCCTCAACCAAACCCTGAACCCTGAACCCTAAACCCTAAAGCCCAAAGCCTAAACCCTAAAACCTGCAGGGTTTAGGGGTTTTATTTGGGTTCTAGGGTCCAGAGTTTTAAGGGCTTAGGTTGCTAGGTCCGAAGTTCCACACAAGGGTTTGAGCGCGGGGAAGGGGGGGGGGGGGAGGGTCCACACTCCAAGGTCCTGCTGAGAAGGATGTCGAAAGGGTTTGAAACCCTAAACCCTAAACCCTAAACCCTAAACCCTAAACCCTGAACCCTGAACCCTGAACCCTAAACCCTATAACCCCTAAACCCTATAACCCCTAAACCCGAACCAACAAGGCTTGGGTCATGGTAAAGCTTTCTGGCCGAAAAACATATCTCGTTTCCGAGCCTGAAATCCTAGTCATGTGGGTTTAGGGTTTAGGGTTTAGGGTTTAGGGTATGTGGGCCTGGATTCCAATACTTCAGGGCGCGGTGCTAGTCAATAGAGATACCTGCGTCCCAAAAACTCTCTCGGAAATGGTCGTGGCATGAGCAGAAAGAACCCCGCGACTGATGAATGCAGCCTCCGTCCCCTCCGAAACATGTTGCTTGGCTCTACCAGAACAAAAGTAAACCCTATAACCCCTGAGCCAGGATTCGTGAATATGAGCTCTTGAAGCCCCTCAGCACGTCTTTCCTTCAGCCCTGTCCCGTACATCTGTCTAAACCTCCAAAGTGCATCCCACCCCACAAAAAGCTCATGCCCCAACACCAAAACCAAATCAGGCTTTACAGGGCTTAGGGCTTGGGGTTTAGGGTTTTTGCCCTAAACCCTCCCTAAATCCTAACTCCACACCCTCCCCCCTCCCCTCCCCCCCCCCCGGAAAAAAATGACAATTAAAAGCCTTGTGCCTGCATCCCTACACCCGGTAGCCCCCCAAAAGCCCTCGAAGCACCAGGGCTACGGACTGGCTTCTCTGCGGCCTTCGAAGGATCACCTGGCATCACTTACTTAGGGGCTGAACACCCTGGCCCAAATAAAGTTAACATAGCGGCCTGAATAATTAGAATATGGTTTTTTGAGGTTCATATAATACATTTACAGGTTCATATAATATATTTATAAAAGGACCATAAGGGAATACTACTAGTAATTATTCCGACCCCTATATTAACCTTTTTATCTGCAAGAGGATTTATGAGCAACCAAGAAACCAAGAAGGTTAGAGGTTAACTGTCCGGCCCCTACGCTTAGATTAAAACCCGCCACATGTACCATCAGGGGTCGCACCGTTGAGGGTTGAGGGGTTGTAGGGGTTAGGGTTTTAGGGCTTTGGGGTTTTGGGGTTTAGGGGTTGTAGAGTTTTAGGGTTTTAGGGATTGTAGGCTTGTAGGGTCTAGGCTTTAGGGTTTTAGGGTTTTGGGTTTTCAGGTTCTATGGATGGAAGTTACGACTCAACATGCAGCTTTGGTTGTGGCTTTGGGCGGGGGGGGAGGCACTTTCCCAGACCCCTGGGAGGATCCAAAAAACAAAATCCCCTTGAGGGTTCCTAAAAATGACCCAAGAGTAGTAGAAGGCAGTATTTGGTTCCTAAAAATGACCCAATGGTAGTAGAGGGCAGTATTTGGGGGCTCCATTCTTTGGATCCTCCCAGGGGTCTGGCTTGGGGCCTGGGGGCTCCGGAGTCTCGAAGATCAACTGAGGAGCTTCAAGGCTTCGGAGTTTGGGTTGAGGGTTTAGGGTTTTGGTGTTTTGGGGTTTAGGGTTTAGGGGTTCAGGGTTTAGGGTTTAGAATTTTGGGGGCCTCATGGTAAGGGTTCTTGAGGGCTTATAAGGTCAGATTGTCTACGCGCCTTTCTATGGGGGTGTGGGCTTGTCTCCGTTATCAGCATGGCCCTTACCATAAATAGATGCATTTGGAGCGCTGACCATGAAGGGAGACTGAGGCTTGAGACTCACGTGGGACGAAGCGCTGGCCAAGTTTGGGGCGCACGTCTTCCCTAAACCCTAAACCCTAAACCCTAAACCCTAAACCCTAAACCCTAAACCCTAAACCCTAAACCAATAACCCTACACTGTAGACTCTAAACCCTAAACCCTGCCCAGGAGATTTGGGATGAGGGTTTGTTAGGGTTTGTGATAGGGTGGCTTTAGCAGCTGGGCAATAGGGTCACCATGGTGAAGCTGCTGTTTCACACGGTTTAGGGTTTAGGGTTTAGGGTTTAGGGTTTAGGGTTTAGGGTTTAGGGTTTAGGGTTTAGGGTTTAGGGTTTAGGGTTTAGGGTTTAGGGTTTAGGGGTTGTGCGCCCCTGTTTTTGCGCGGACAAGATTTACCAGCCCTCGGTAAGCCTTCGTCTGTCAGACTTTGCCGCTCAATCTATCAGCCTCCTCTCAACTCTTGAAGCCCTGGCGAAACAAAGCTCTTACACTAAGCCCTAAACTCTGTAGCCCCTTTGAGACTCCTCAACAAAACTTAGCCCATGAAGTTTTGAGATCTTCCAACCCTCTGCAGCCCGAAACTCCTAAACCTTGGTAAACCCTAAAACCCAAACCCTAAAACCATAACACACTGACCAGGAAACAGAAAAAAAGGGCAAACGGGTACCACTGGGCCAAGAAACCCCCTAAGCCCAAATCAAGTATGGCGACCTCAGCAGCCCCTGCTTGGCACCCTTCTTAGGGTTTAGGGTTTAGGGTTTAAGGTTTAAGGTTTGGGGTTTGGGGTTTGGGGTTTAGGGTTTCAGCGACAAAAAAGCACTTCAACCTCGTTTGCAGCCCTCAAAGGTGCAAAAGTCTACGTCCTCTCACCCCCAAGCTCTCTACATTTAAGCCCTATTGACCCTTTAAGCCCTTACATGAGCCCCAAACCCTAAACCCTAAACCCTAAACCCTAAACCCTCAACCCTAAACCCTAAACCCTAAACCCTAAACCACCCTTGAAAGGCGGCTGGCGCCTGCGTTCTTCACCTTCCGCGTGCCCATCCGCATGCGGTGGTGGATGGGGACCATCTTCGGGACCTGCTTAGGGTTTACTTGAAGGTTTAGGGTGTAGGGTTTAGGGTTTTGGGTTTGGGGTTTGGTTTTTTTTTCATTTGGCCTTAGGGTGCTTGTACCGATTTTACAGGGTTGTAAGTCGTGTTTAGGGTGTTCATAGGCTTTGTGGGTTCCGATTTGTGTGCAAGGGTTTCAATGTTTTGGGACTGAGGATTGAGGCCTTTCAACGAGGCCTTACGGGTTCCAAGGGCTTTCGGTCTGGGGTTCCTGGGTCGAGGGCTTTAGGGCCTTTATGGTTGGCGGGCTATGAAAGGGTATACGACCCCTATTTTGAGGTTCATTTGGTCCCAAGGGTTCCGTGGCAGTTTTGGCACCTTCGTCGCGTTGCTTGTAGGGTTCAGGAAATGGCGGTACAATACCCCAGAGCCATAGAAACCCTGTACCCAGGTCCTTGGCAATGCCAAGGGCCGCAACCTTCATATATGAACCCTTGAAAAGTCCAATGGAGTCATGGAGTGTCGCGAAGAAGCCTTGTAAACCCTAAACCCAAAAGGCCGGGAGTGTGGTGTAGGGATTCGGGTTTAGAGCTAAAGCCCTGAAGTTGAGGGTGTAGGGTTTTTAGGGCTCGGGAAACGCCCTGTGAACTACTACAAAATGCCGGACGGGGACAGGTAGGGTTTAGGGTTTAGGGTATACTTATGGTGGCCATTGGTTGGGCTATTCTTGGGGTGCGTTTTGATAAGTTTAGGTAGGGAGAGGGACATGTTTTGGCTTCGTTTCCTTAGCACCTTTCGTCAGATCATCCTGCGAACGTGGATCAAGCCCGCCAACACCCTGAAAGGTTCCATATAGCATGCTTAAATAAATAAATAAATATATATATATATAATATAATATAATATATATATATATATATATATATATATATACATATGGGGGTCTACGATACCAGGTGCACCTTATTGGGGTCCTTGTTAGAAGGGAATCCCACTATTTTGTGTATATTGGGGGGTCCCAAAGTATATATGTACATGTTGTATGATACCGTTCAGAGTTCCTGTATACGGTATCCTTTAACAAGGCCAAAGGCCCCTCTAAGCCCTTAATGGGACTTGATGGGATTCGGGTGCTTGCCATCTAAGCAGGTGTTGGCGGGAAGCCTGACTGAACCGAGTCACGTCAAGGCCCTGCCGCGTGCACGGAGGTTGACTTGTCAGAAAGCACGAAGGCCAACGAGCATGGAAGCAAGGGGGGGCACTCTGTGTGTGTTTTGTGCCGTCCGTATGTACCAGTATCAATGTGCACCAGACCCTGCGTGTAGTCTTCAACATATATGCCCCCGAAAGAGGTATGTACAAGCCCAGGTAGTGGTTGGGGTGTAGGCTTCAGGGACTACGGCGGCATACAATTAAGGAGGAGCTGATGTGGTTCCCAATGGCACTGCTTGCTGAAGAACTTGTCTGCTGGTAAACGGTGCACTAGCTTAAACTTAGGTTTTGACGGTTCGCGAAGATTCCTAAACTGTGAAACCCTAGACCCTTTTCCCTTTCAGCCGATGCCCTGAACCCTAAAAGCAGGGACCTAGTTCGCAGGATCAGCCTCTCGTGGAGGCAATGAGTGCCCAGCGCTTTTCAACTCAGGGGCAGGATTTGTTTATAGGGCTTGGGCTTTAGAGGTTCTAGGACGGGTTTGAAGTTA